>JAFFST010042059.1:0-16637 GCA_022414735.1 Noturus placidus | reverse complement strand
GTGTCATGTGATTTGTTAGTGTTACAAGGTCTCAGGTGTGAATGGGGAGCAGGTGTGTTAAATTTGATGTCATCACTCTTACACTCACTCATACTGGTCACTGGAAATTCAACATGGCACTTCATGGCAAAGAACTCTTTGAGGATCTGAAAAAAGAATTGTTGCTTTACATAAAGATGGCCTAGGCTATAAGAAGATTGCCACGACCCTGACACTGAGCTGGAGCACGGTGGCCAAGACCATACAGCGGTTTAACAGGACATGTTCCACTCAGAACAGGCCTCGCCATGATCAACCAAAGAAGTTGAGTGCACATGCTCAGCGTCATATCCAGAGGTTGTCTTTGGGAAATAGATGTATGAGTGCTGCCAGCATTGCTGCAGAGGTTGAAGGGGTGGGGGGTCAGCCTGTCAGTGCTCAGACCAGACGCCACACACTGCATCAAATTGGTCTGCATGGCTGTCATCCCAGAAGGAAGCCTCTTCTAAAGATGATGCACAAGAAAGCCCACAAGCAGACTAAGGACATGGAGTACTGGAACCATGTCCTGTGGTCTGATGAGACCAAGATAAACTTATTTGGTTCAGATGGTGTCTAGCGTGTGTGGTGGCAACCAGGTGAGGAGTACAAAGACAAGTGTGTCTTGCCTATAGTCAAGCATGGTGGTGGGAGTGTCATGGTCTGGGGCTTCATGAGTGCTGCCGGCACTGGGGAGCTACAGTTCATTGGATCCATGAATGCCAACATGTACTATGACATACTGAAGCAGGGCATGATCAGTATGCAGTGTTCCAGCATGATAACGACCCCAAACACACCTCCAAGACGACCAATGCTTTGCTAAAGAAGGTGAGGGTGAAGGTGATTGACTGGCCAAGCAAGTCTCCAGACCTAAACCCTATTGAGCATCTGTGGGGCATCCTCAAATTTAAGGTGGAGGAGCACAAGGTCTCTAACATCCACCAGATCTGTGATGTCATCATGGAGGAGTGGAAGAGGACTCCAGTGGCAATCTGTGAAGCTCTGGTGAACTCCATGCCCAAGAGGGTTAAGGCATTGCTGGAAAATAATGGTGGCCACACAAAATATTGACACTTTGGCCCAATTTGGACATTTTAACTTAGGGGTGTATTCACTTTTGTTGCCAGCGGTTTAGACATTAATGGCTGTGTGTTGAGTTATTTTGAGGGGACAGCAAATTTACACTGTTACACAAGCTGTACACTCACTACTTTACGTTGTAACAAAGTGTCATTTCTTCAGTGTTGTCACATGAAAAGATATAATCAAATATTTACAAAAATGTGAGGGGTGTACTCACTTTTGTGAGATACTGTATATATAAACAAAAAATGAAATGCATCAGCTGCTATAGTATAGTATAGTACTATAAACCTGAGTGTTGAATTCTTGATTCTGATTTGTCAGAATAGTAATACACTTTTTTCGAATATGTCATCGTTTTTCTATGTATGGTACATCCAGCCATCAATTTTCTGTACTGCTTATCCTTACTGGAGCCTATGCCAGGGGGTATTCCCTGGACGGGGTGCCAATCCATTGCAGGGCACAATCACACACATATTCATATTCGCTTTTTAGACATGCAGTCTTTGATCTAGGGGAGGAAATCGGAGTACCCGGAGAAAACTCCCAAAGCACGTGGAGAACATGCAAGCTCCTCAAACACAGTGCCATACAGAAATGTATGGTACATTCTATAAGGAGATGTTTATGTAACATTTACACAAAGAAGGAGTCTCCAGTGTCAGCACTTTGTATCAGAGGTAAAGCCGTATCAGAGGTAAACATGTAACAGAGGTAAAGCCGTATCAGAGGTAAAGCCATATCAAAGGTAAAACCGTAACAGAGGTAAAGCTGTAACAATAGTAAAACCGTAACAAAGGTAAAGCCGTATCAAAGGTAATGCAGCAAGCCAGGTAAAGCCCTAATAGAGGAAAAGTAGTAATAGAGGTAAAGCAGTAACGGAGGTAAAGCCGTGTCAGAGATAAAGCAATAACAGAAGTAAAGCCATATCAGAGGTAAAGCCATAACAGAGGTAAAGCCGTGTCAGCGGTAAAGCCGTATCAGCGGTAAAGCCGTATGTGAGTAAACCCGTAGCAGAGGTAAAGCCGTATCAAAGGTAAAGCCGTAACAGAGGTAAAGCCGTAACAATGGTAAAGCCGTAACTGTGGTAAAGCCGAAACAGAGGTAAAGCTGTATCAGAGGTAAAGCCGTAACAATCGTAAACCCGTAACAAAGGTAAAACCGTATCAGAGTAAACCCATAACAGAGGTAAACCCATATCACAGGTAAAGCCATAACACAGGTTAACCTGTATCAGAGGTAAAGCCGTAACACAGGTAAACCCATATCAGAGGTAAAGCCGTATCAGAGGTAAAGCCGTAACAGGTAAAGCCGTATCAGAGTAAACCCGTATCAGAGGTTAAGCCGTATCAGAGTAAACCAGTAACAGAGGTAAACCCGTAACAAAGGTAAAACCGTATCAGAGTAAACCCATAACAGAGGTAAACCCATATCACAGGTAAAGCCATAACACAAGTTAACCCATATCAGAGGTAAAGCAGTAACAGAGTTAAAGCTGTATCAGAGTAAACCCGTAACAGAGGTAAAGCCGTATCAGAGCTAAAGCCATAACACAGGCTAACCCGTATCAGAGGTAAACCCATAACAGAGGTAAAGTCGTATCAGAGGTCAAGCAGTAACACAAGTAAACCCATATCGGAGGTAAAGCCGTATCAGAGGTAAAGCAATAACACAGGTAAACTAGTATCAGAGGTAAACTCGTAACACAGGTAAATCTGTAACAGAGGTAAAGCCGTAACACAGCTAAAGCTGTAACAGAGGTAAAACAGTAACAGAGGTAAAGCAGTAACAGAGGTAAAGCCATATCAGAGGTAAAGCCATATCAGAGGTAAAGCAGTAACAGAGGTAAAACCATATCAGAGGTAAAGCAGTAACAGAGAGGTAAAGCCATATCAGAGGTAAAACAGTAACAGAGAGGTAAAGCCATATCAGAGGTAAAGCAGTAACAGAGGTAAAGCCATATCCGAGGTAAAGCAGTAACAGAGGTAAAGCCATATCAGAGGTAAAGCAGTAACAGAGGTAAAACCATATCAGAGGTAAAGCAGTGACAGAGAGGTAAAGCCATATCAGAGGTAAAGCAGTAACAGAGGTAAAACCATATCAGAGGTAAAGCAGTAACAGAGAGGTAAAGCCATATCAGAGGTAAAGCAGTAACAGAGAGGTAAAGCCATATCAGAGGTAAAGCAGTAACAGAGGTAAAACCATATCAGAGGTAAAGCAGTGACAGAGGTAAAGCTGTAAGTTTTCAGACACAAGAAAGTTTTCCAGACAAATGGCTGTGAAAGTGAAAGTGGATGCTCCACAACATAACTACACACATAACAATAAACAAATAAAATGAACAAATTGCTGCATTATAAGTGAAATAAAACATTTCAGGATGTGGTGTTATTTTAGAAAATAATCAGCTGAGCCTATTAAGCGCCAAGAGAAAAAAAGATTCAGGTTGTCCAAGATGGCCACCCTGTAACTACACAGTGTTCCGCCACACTACGAAGATTTGTTCATATTTATAAATTATCATAAATCTCACAGTGTCCTAAACTGCACAGGATATGATTTGAGGCGATATTTAAAAGTGTGAGATTGAGCTACTTGCTAGCTTCTTTAGCATTGTATTGTCAGAAAAACAAATGTCCTGCTTGACATTTACATACGTTGCATACATAAATCGCACTTCCTAAAGTCCTCACCGTCCTCATTTCTTTAGTCATGTCTGCCCAGAGGACGGTGAAGATCTCGGTGAAAACATGGCTAGCATTTTAAGCGAGAGAACGAGAAGCGAGTGTGAGGGGACTAGATGAAGCGAGAGACATGGACATCCTCAAGGTCGTGCTTTTGTATTAAGAGATGAGCGATAGCCAGAGGGGAGATATCACAGAGCCACTGAGATAATGCAAAGAAAAATTATCTCAGCCTAATCTTCCCTTACACACACATGCACACACTGACATATGCACACACACTTCTTCCCTACAAACCACGAATGTATAATGCGCTACAGTTTTGCTTGATGGTTAACTCTGATGGCGTTCATTCATAACTGTCAGCTCAGAATTGAATTATTTTGTGGGAAGACTTCACACCACTGGTGTAGGCAGTACTCATTGAGCCAAGGCGGCTGACAAATTGTCACAATATCTAATGATTTTTTCCCTTTTAGAATCCATTTAGGGTTTTAAAGGGTTTTTATTCTCATCAGCTCGTTCATGTGAAAAAAGCACAGAGAACGACCAAGCGAGATACATCATCCATGTCCTTCTGAAAGACTACAGAGAGCTCATACACTCTGTTTAAAGGGTTCTTCGCTTTAAAGCTTCTATATAAAACCATACAACAGAGGGTCGCCTTGGAGTCTAGATCCTCAAATCCAGAGGAAAATCTGGGCTATTTTGATAAATAAAATGATTATAGATTTGTGGACTTTTTAATGAAAAATTCATTAAAACAAACAGAACACATGTTTGTCTCCTCAGGTTTCTCTTTTTATTTGAAAATATTCTGAAGTTCCAGGTTGAACCAAATAATAAAACCACCAATCATCCCAAGAACCCTGAACATATCTTTTTCCCCAGAATCCAGATCCTCTAATTAAGATACAACTCTGAGCTTTTAATATAAATAAATAAATAAATAAATACATGTTTGTCATCCTCAGGTTTCCCAGTGATGCAGGTGAAGATTGACATCTCACGCCAACAGGTGGAGAAGATCTTCGGGCTGGAGACTTACTGGTGCCAGTGTGTGGCCTGGAGCACTACAGGAACCCAGAAGAGCCAAAAGGCTTACGTGCGCCTTGCCTGTGAGCTACACAAAACATTTAAACCAGAACCAAGTCTCTAGATCCAGGGCTTAATGTCCAGGGATAAAGGTTTATAAGTGAACAAGATTAATAAAAAGACTTGCTTTAATTAAATGGTTCCACTTACTTTATATGTAGTCCATCAACTATAGTATGTAGTGTTTGGAGTCCAACACTGATTGTTTCATTTTGAATGCTGCATAGGAAGCTAAGCTGGTTGGTAGGGAAGAACTAGCTGGTGTAAAGTGAAAATGGGAAACAGGACGCATAAACTAATGTGTTTTATTAAGTATAATCCAAGAACCAATGCCAGTCAAAGTCCATAGCTGGGGTGAAAGCACAGGCAGATAGCATAACACAAGGATAAGCCATAATTTAAAAAAAATTATAAATCAGTGAAGGCCAAACCAGGACATAGTAAAAGAAAAAAATAACGGCACATGGGAAACTAAGGCTTGGATTTAACAAATCATGATAAGACTTTGCAAGTAGGAACAGAAATATCAGGGCAGACATATCCAAACTTACCTGGTGAGACACGGAACAGTGAACACATTAGGATAGTTAGACAATGTAAAAAGAGGGGAGAGATCTGAACCTAAATGAAAATTAAAAATGTGAGAGACTTTTTTTTTTGTGGGGGTGGGGGAGTTGGGGGGTGAGCTAGTGGGTGGCTATTGGAAGTTATGAGGTTAAAAAATGAGAAACATAGTGTATATAGTGTTTATAGTGTAATTTCAAGCAAGTTTAGAAAATATTTGCA
Source organism: Noturus placidus (assembly GCA_022414735.1). Taxonomy (NCBI): domain Eukaryota; kingdom Metazoa; phylum Chordata; class Actinopteri; order Siluriformes; family Ictaluridae; genus Noturus; species Noturus placidus. Next base: position 10,965 of record JAFFST010042059.1, on the reverse strand, counting down.
AGATTATAATGACACGCAAAAAATGTTGGGTGAGATATATGTTCAATATCACAAACATGTCTCAGTGGGCAAATCTGAGCAGACAAGGATTGAGCCCAAGTAGACCACTGACAGTGACTGGCTTAGTTATGAACATCCATAGATGTCAACAGATCTGGTCACTGGGATTGGCCTTTCCCGAGAGTGAATGCCAGGCATAAGGCAAGACTACACTCTGGATGGGGTGCCATTTTATGTCAGAAGTGGAACCTTTGTACAAATGTCTTTTTTTTTCCACACACCAAACCATTTTCCTTTAATGAGTCTCTTGCTCTTGTGGAATTTGCTGTTACTGACACTCTGTAATAAAAAATTGTTTCAGAATTGCATTTGGCCAATCAGTCTAACCACTTGAGCCATGTGTTCCCCGAGGCTGATTGATTCAGATGGGTTTGTACGACTTATTTAATGTTTGATTGGGAAGTTTGATCGGAATAAGCCTGCGGCGTGGTAATCCACTAATCTGCGACGGCGCTCTTGGTAATTGCCTCGAGAGGCCGCACGGTTTCCATATCTGTCACTGTGATAATGCGATTAGGCTCCAGAAGAATCACGTGTGGGCTAGTTATCATGTGGCCTCATACAGGAAGATGGGACGCTTCATTTTGCTGCTAATGTCTCAGACAATGCAGCCGTTGCCAATCCCGGGCTACGTTTGTTCGCTGAGAGCTCCTCGCCATCAAACCGGATTTGTCACACGTTTCAGTGTGCTATTTCAGAATCTGCCACGAGAACAAAGAGGGCTTCGCTCTCGTCTCTGGCGTCAGATGTGAAGACGAGACGCCGTTAAGTTGCTTGGGATTTTTATAGCCCTATTAATCTCATCATAAACATGTAGCGTTTAAAGCAGGAAGTGGGGAAAGAGACGGATGCTTTCGCTTCGACCTCGTTCAAGCTCTGTCTGTCAGATCAGGGCAAAAATGTTTCCATGCTGTCCACCACGTCGCCCCAAACCGTTAAATCCAGTTTAATTAAAAAAGAATGAGGTGGGGCTCTCATCAGTGATACCATGATTGTTCTGGACAGGCGTGCAAAATGACTGGCAGTGATGTCTTCACACACGAACCCCACTTTGCTGAAATTCTGATATTCCACAAGGCCAGCCTTCTCCATGGACACCTCTCTGATGAACATTTATGCAAGAATTCTTTTGAAAACTAATTTTTTTTCTATGACTCGAACTCTGTATATTGGTTATAACATGATTTGGAGCACCAAATTCAATCCGAATCCCATCAACACTTGTGTCAGTAGCCTGTGGGTATAGGACGCATGCTATGGTGTGTGTATGTGTGGATCTCTCAGTGTAGAAAATGTGCACAGTCTGTGTTGTGTGTGTGTGTGTGTGTGTGTGTGTGTGTGTGTGTGTGTGTGTGTGTGTGAAAGGGCTAGGGAGGGATAATGCAATTGCTCTCAGTTGATGCTTGGCCCCGGGGCTACAGCCATCCTCGATCGCATCCAAGCCGCTCTAAATAAGCTCTAGGGCCGGTGCTATGGTTCCATCTCACGCAGGTGGATCATCACGAGCTCCTAAACAAACAAACAAGCAAGCACACAACGGCTGTAGACAAGACTGCTGACGCCTATGCCAAGTTCTGGAGAAACCATCGCCTTCCTGTCATAACTACTCTTGCTGTATGAGTTGTGCAGCATGGCTTTGGGTTACTTTTAGAGGACATTTTCAAGCATATCAAATGTATAAAGTTTAAAGACCTTGTTTAGCCACAGTTGTCGCTGTCCAGATGTGTCTCCAGCAAAGCGTTTGATCAGACCAACTCCCTATGATTGGATTAGTGATGACACGTGTGTGTTTATTCTCTGCTTCAAGTTCAAAACTGCACGTTTGCATCTAACCTCCAGGGTTTGGGGTTTGATTCCTGCTTCTGCCCTGTGTGCTTAGAGTTTGAATGTTCTCACCATGCTTTGGGGGTTTCCTCCAGGTAGCCTGGTTTCCTCCTCCTGTCCAAAGACATGCGTTGTAGTCTGACTGGCTTTGCTAAATTGTCGTTAGAACATGACTGGGTGTGTGTGTGATTGTTCCCTGCGATGGGTTGGCACCCTGTCGAGAGTGTCCCCTGCCTTGTGCCCCGAGTCCCCTGGGATAGGCTCCAGGCTCCCCATGACCATGTGTAGGATCAGCGGTATAGAAAATGGATGAATGGATGAATGTTGTCACTATTCAGTCATGGTAGTTGTTTATCTATACAAAGATTCATGTTCTTGCTTGACAGATCTGAGGAAAAACTTTGAGGAGGAGCCATTGGGCAAAGAAGTGGCTCTCAACCAGGAAGTGCTTCTCCACTGCCATCCTCCAGAGGGCGTCCCCACTGCTGAGGTGAGAGCAACTTGTTTATTGATGAAGCCATCTGCTAATTATGCCGCTCGTTTGATTTAGCCTTGTGACTGTATCAGCCAATGTTTTGCCACATGAGAGGTTTAGCTCCTGCGTTTTGGCACATCCATTAGCTCCATTAATAATGTAGGCAGTTTTGCGGAGGGCACAGGACTGGACCAGACTGCGTCCAGCTGCTTCCGCTCACGCTGCTCGACAGAGCGGCCTAATAACAACAGCAGCTCCCGCAGACGTTTGCCGCGTGAAATATTCAGCACCAAGCTGCCTCTGTTCTGCCTGCCAACGTGTCCCAAACTGACTGAATGCTCAGTATTTCAATTCAGTACTTTTTCTTGTGACACCGATTGAAAAGATTGAAGCTAATCTGCTGCCCTGCTCCGCAATGACAAAATTAAACCCACGTCTTGAGCAGATGTCAAAGAGACACCAAGAAGAGACCGTGAAAATGGCTTTTTATAGTTCCTCCGTGTGTGTGTGTGTTTGATTCTCCAGGTGGAATGGCAGAGGAACGACGAGTTGATCGACCCCAAGGCTGACCCCAATTTCTTCATCACAGTGGACCATAATCTCATCATCAAACAAGCCCGGTTGGCCGACACTGGCAACTACACCTGCGTGGCCAAGAACATTGTGGCGCGACGCAAAAGCTCCTCAGCCGCCGTGATTGTCTACGGTGCGTCTCTCCTTCAGCTCCTCGTCCCTTTTCACACACTCCACAGCTTTCACCTATCTGATAGATACACAATACTCAGAGATGGGGTTTGACCTCAAGAGGAGAGAGTGAATCAGTTGAAGCCAGTTTGATAGACAGCTTGGTCTGAAGTGCAGGAGAGAAAAAAAATTGACTTGAAAGCTAGCAAGCAGGTCAGTGCTAATAAATGCATGCTAACATTATAAATGGGTCTGGATTTCAGCGTTACTAGAGCAGAAACCACCAAACTCTATATGCTAGATTAAAGCTGTCATTCATTCAATTATTGAGGTATTGATTCATTGTTCAACTAGGTGTGTGTTACATGCTATGCGTGAGTGCTACATGCTATGTGTGAGTCATTTAAATATTTGAACAAAATATTAATGGTCATGAATAAGAGAAAATTCGGTAACCAAGCATGTAAAAATCTATATATTAGGTTTCAATTCAGCTGCAAAATATTACCAACAGCCTCTGATATTAACAAAGCATACACGACTAGCTCAATAAATCCTGACACTGCTAGCTCTTCCACAGCCGTGTGTCTTCTCTCTGTACGCTGGTACTGAAATTGGATAACGGATTGCCTTGGTAAGCTAGCTGACCTTTATTATTATGCGCAGACTTAGCCCATTCCTTATTGCAGACGGAGGTCCCAGGACTCCTCGGAGTATAGCTAGCATACATTAAAGGCACATAATGGGCTTGGCTAATCAGGGCACCATCAGTCAGTCAGTCACATGAGGCAGAAATCAAGAGTTCCGGTCTCCCAGAAGGGGACACGGGAAAGAGTTTGGCCTTCATCTTTTTTTTTTTATATTTAATTGCAACTTATCAACTATGAGTCGTAATGAAGAGGACTGGATGCAGGACGGCGAAGTGACTTTCACAAAAAAAAAAAAAAAGGAGGAAAGGGAAGGGCTATTTTTTTTGTTTTTTTTGCATCATTAATTAGAGGCAGAACAACAGCAAGCAAATTATAGGTCCACCTCATACAATTTGTGCCAACATTATGCCCAATTTGCCTCCATCGTGAAAAATTAATTACAGCAAAAAAAAATCTTTTGAATAGTTTTCCATCAAAAGGAACTATTAGACCTGATCCTGGTAAAAAAAAAAAATTCTCCTGCTACGGCCTCGCATTAAAATGTCAGTTTACTCATTGGCTGTGGGGTAAGGGCTGTTATTAGAGCCGTGAAATAAAGGAAGGGTAGGGATGCATTTTAACAAAGTCGGCTTTGACGTGGCTCCACTGTGTGCGAAGAGGTAATCAGGGCCCTCGCACCAGCCGCCGCCACGCAATTTCCCTCTCGGTGGTGGGCAATCACTAGCGCTAGAGAGGCTCCGGAAGTGATTCAGCCTGTGAATTAGGAGCCCTCAGCGGTCTGACTGGTGATCAAGGCTCTCTGACAACAAATCAGTCCCTGAACAGAAGAAATCAGATTTCCTTTGAGCCCTGAGAGAGAAGCAGAAAGGAGACGTTGAGGCTTGATTAAAAACACACTGTGAACTTTGGACTCGGGATCATCGCGCAATCCTCCAGGCTTATACCGTTTGCAAAGTAATGTATTGGCGTCTCGGACTACACGAGGGCCGGCACGATCGCGCGAGCTTGTGGAAATGAAACCGGTGTTAAAACAGCCATTTTGATTCGAGTAATCAGTGTGTGTGGTTTAGCGAGAAATGCAGCTTTAAAGAAGCTGATTGATTGCAGCTATTGTATCTTGACAAGGGCATCAGAGCGATAGGATGTGCTTTAATTCTCACAGTGCAGCAGCCATTTTGTTGCCTTTAGAAGCACGGATCGTGCAATCTAGCATTAGCATTAGCATTAGTATTGCTTGTGGCTCCCAGCTTTGGTTGACTAAAGCTCAAACCTAATTGACTTGGATGTTTTAAATCATGGACTGCAAATTCTACAGAGGTACAAGCACATTATAATGATGATATTATCGCAAATTTGAAATGGATTGTTTTGAGCATGTTCCTGGCCTGGAAATTAACCCACAGCATGAACAAAGCTGATTTAAAGATAAACTGCACAGCATAGGTTGTTTAAAGGAAGATAAATGCTTGTCAGTGTTTTCTGTCCAGATTGCAGTTCACTTCACAGGCAACAGAGGGCTCTAAAAATGACAAACCTTTCCTTTAATCATTTCCGATCATTTAGTGTGTAACAAAATATTTATCGAGTAATGTTGTTTCAGACAAAACACAATCTTATTTTCTTATTTGCCTATATATCAGTTATCATTCACTGCTTTTAACCAAGTTGAATCCTGCATATTGGCATCAAATATGTAGTGGATAAAACCCTTGGGGTCGTGTTGTCATAGGAAAATAATCAACGACAGGGTTGGGGTTGTGTGAAACTGCAAAGCATTTGTATTCCTCTTATACCACAGCAACACGAAACAAGCTAGCTCAAGCTAGTTCATATTATTGTTTATGTTATAGCAGCTATAAACAACTGTTCCTTCATCAGCCTCTCTTTTTTTTGCCCTCTCTCGAAGTTAATACGCTTTTTTTTTAATTGCAGCTTGTCATGTTTCAACTTCGCTAAAGCTCCTTAAAGAAAACATCACAATGTTGTTTTTCTTTGTTAAATAACACCACATTTATTGCCGCGTTGCGGTGTTTCTTACAGTTGGTGACAAGTGAACTGCTCACCTTCTCAGAGCATAATATCACAGCCGACACGAGAGTCACCAAATAATACTCCATCTTATCCTTATAATGCTTAACTAGATGTTAGGCATAATAAGCCGCTGCAAGCAAATCCTCCATTCATTTCGGAATAATGAAATTGTTTCGCAAAGCTGCCGTATTGGCCTTGAGCAGACAAGATCAAAGCAGAACGAGGAAATCTGAGATCGAGTTCGAGTAAGAGAATTCGAACCAACAATATTTTCATCTTATTATAATATTGTATGTTCTTTCAATAAGCCATAGAATAAGTCACTATCAAAGTATAGCGAGAGCACTCACACACACACACACACACACACATACACACACTGTACTGGAAAAGTTTTTTTAACGAGGACAAGCCAAGACACAAACTCTATAATGTACAGAAAAAGTTAGTTCTGTCATGTATAATGTACAAAACGGGAGATATCTTGGCAATGATGTAACGCATTGACGGGATTACAATATCAATAACGTCAGCATTAATACACCAGAATTAATAACAGAAGGTGTTGAATTGTCTAGAACAATCTGGCTGAAATTCAGATTCTCCTTCTAACACGTTTTCGTTTCTTTAGGAACAGCTCATTGACACAAATTTGTGTAATCGTTGATGTTGTGACGTTTTCTCTAAGGGGAAGTTTATTTACGATTTTTGAAATCTCCAATGTCGGTGGTTTTCCTCAGAAAAAATTTCAGAAAATTTCTATTTACAGCTGCTATAATGGAAGCGATGACGAGAATCTACTTGTTTTGCGGACTTTGGATAACATTCAAAGTAACCATCAATGGATAAAAACTATGTATGAATTATCTTGAATTAATAATGGAATTTCATTAGGACAACCCTAATTCTAAACCTTTAGTTAACGCTAACGGAAGTCTCACATGCACACACGAAGAAAATTTAACAAGACCCGAGGTTCGTTTTCGCATAAGGTGGTGTAAGGCAGGGTGAAAGGTGTTGCTCGTCAGGTAACCCTGACTTGCTCTGTTCGAGCAGTGAATGGCGGGTGGTCCACATGGGCCACGTGGTCGGCGTGCAGCGCCATGTGCGGCCGCGGCTGGCAGAAGAGGAGTCGGAGCTGCACTAACCCCACCCCCCTGAACGGAGGCTCCGCCTGCGAGGGCCAGAGCGTCCAGACGAGTGCCTGCACGTCCACCTGTCCAGGTAAACGCCCACCGTGCTCGCTGCCTAGTGCACTGTGTGGCAACGCTTCTGGGGGAAAAAACAGCTTAGACAAGCGTAACTGGATTGACAAATAAAGTTTAGTTAATCTGCCATCAGTAACATGCTAATCTGTGTAAACCAGTTGGTCTAAGCTGTTTTTTTAGCCTATAGTGGAGTGGTGGAACTGTGTTCTACAGTACGATTCTCTCTCTACGCTGTAGAACCTGTGCCTCTGAGTTGTCATTCAGTTTCCCCACTGCTACATCAGCCTGTCAGCATAGCTTTTTCCTTTCATCCTGAGATCACTGACTCACCGAACGTTAACTTAAGCGAAAGTTCAGCATGTCACTCTTTCCGTGCTCAAAAGATGGAGAACTGACAGTGAACAGCATCAGTTTCAGTCACAGTGGACTGAGGTTTATTTATTTATTATTTTTGTTTTGCTAAAATAAAACATGTGCCACAAATTCTCATCTGCTATGCACTTGTTTTTGGACAAAAATAAAATGTCTTATTTAGGCAATAACAGGAATAATAATATCTTACCAGTCCTGCTTAGCTAGCTTTAAAGGCAGTCGATAACACATTCTATGAAGGCCATACTGTATACTTAATTCTCTATGAATATGTTTATAGCATGCTATAATATATTCATAGTGCAGTATAATAATATATGAAAACGCACTGAACTTTTACACAATGTTTATTATGCATTATTATGAACACATCATTACCCTAATAGCATGAAGGAAACATTTGGTATAACACTTTCTATAGGTATAATAACCTTCATAACGTGTTATAATGCATTCATAAGGGATTACATACTTTATTATCGTCATTTATGAAAAGGCATTGCAAGGGTCTTGTGATGCTCTTGTGAATTGTTATTTGTGTAATAATGTGTTATGAACACTACTTATATAACATCTGTTAATAATTCATAATGCATAATAAAGATAGAGAAAAGTATTTTCATTAACATTTTTAATGACGTGCAAAATGCCTTAATGAGCACATTGATATGAATGGGGTCAAGGTAACTTTGACCTCATAGAAATGATTGACTGTTTGTTGCATTATGTATGTTAATAACATGCACAGTGTTTAGATCATTGTTGATGTGGCCTTCATAGAAAGTGTGCCGAATCGTTTAGCAAAAATAAATTTACGCCATTTCCAACGTGTTCGGACTCTGAAGTTTCGATTAGAAGTTAGCTGTAAGTCTGTCTCACCCAAAATCTTTGATTTCAATCTGCATATAGTTCTGTAAAATAACATTATTAATTTTGTGCTGGTCTGATTATTCCGGGGTTCGAGTCCCGCCAGGGCCATGTGTGTGTGGAGTTTGCATGTTCTCCCCGTGTGTCGGGGGTTTCCTCCGGGTACTCCGGTTTCCTCCCCCAGTCCAAAGACATGCATCGTAAGCTGATTGGCGTGTCTAAAGTGTCCGTAGTGTATGAATGTGTGTGTGAGTGTGCATGTGATTGTGTCCTGCGATGGACTGGCACCCTGTCCAGGATGTACCCCGCCTTGTGCCCGATGCTCCCTGGGATAGGCTCCAGGTTCCCCCGTGACCCTGAAAAGGAGTAAGCGGTTGAAGATAGATGGATGGATGGTCTGATTATTATTATATACAAACTTCATGTCCAGAAATGGTATCACTCTATAAACCTTAAAAGAGATATAGATAGTCTCTTAGAGCCTCCAAGCCACCAGGGGGTGATGTCTCTTAGACACTTAGAGTCTTTGTAACAGTGAAGTGTGTAGCTACATGGTCAGCTCTACCCCTTTTAAACTTTGGGAGGTGGAGCCAATAGGGGTGGAGTGATACATAAATTCTCTGAGGTAAAAGTGAATCCTAGTTTAATCCAAAATGGCCACCTCATTAACAGCACACTGTTAACTGCACGGTAGCGTGTACCCCCTTAAACATTGGGAGGCGGAGCCAATAGCGGTGAAGCGATTCCAAACTACACTTTGGTAAAAGTGGCTTGTAGTTTAATCCAAAATGGCCACCTTTTTAATGGTAACAAGTTCAATTACATGTTCAGCCCCATCATCACTGAAGATACCAGACGAGATTTTGGGTGAGATTTTCGGTGAACTTTTAGCGCGAAACAAAATGTAAAAGTAAACGTCAGACACGAAACACGTCTTGGCTGATCGATTGCTTTTACCAGTTAGCAGTTTTAGCAGCATGCTGTCTGTGGTTGTTTGGCCTGACACGTGTGGTGTTTATTATTCATGGCAAATCCTCATGCTTTTTATTTGCTATGCGTGCTTTGCTGTTGCCACATGTGGACTCGGTGTCTTGCTGTGAGTTCGCCAGAGTTCGGGATATGGCCGAGCTGCTTGCACACTCATGAGCATTAGAGTGCGATTTCACGCAGTGTGTTACTAACACAAGCACACACACACACACATACAGAAGGAGAGAGAGCGAGTGAGCGAGAGAGAGAGCGCAGCATGACTGGTTATCCTCAGTTTTTATCGATCGTATGCAGTCTGAAATGGAGGTGCTGATGCTTAGCTTCCACACTGATGTCGGAGACACGACCCTCTCCTGGCGGCATGGTTCATCACTAAAACAGCATTATGAAAGCATTAGTGCCCGGCGGAAAAACAGCATAAGCCAAACGGTGAAGGGAATGGAATCTGTCAGCTGTAGCTCCATCTCTTTCTGTCTCTGTCCGAGTTCAGCTACTTAAACTGAGCTCCTGTTTCGGTACACAACACACAGTGTAATTTAATAAGACGCGGCACAGTAAGTAAACGAAGCCTCGAAACAATACAGCAGGCAAGAGGGGCATCACAGCACCCCACCGGGAGTTTTAGCGTGTGGATGGATTTCATGTGATTATGGCACAAATAGCATCATCTTGCAGTGAGGGAGGAGGAGGAAGCTGAGGAAAGGAGAAGTTGGAGGAAATGAGGAATGGGAAATAGACTGAGCAGACATGAAAGATTTGATAGAGAGAAACGAATACACAGAGAAGAGGAAAAAGAGGGAGAAGTGACACAGGGAGGGGAGAAGGAAAGAAAAGCTCTGTAGTGTGGTAGAGGGTGTTAGCTGCCACCCCATATGTTGTGTTTGCCTCCCTGATTGCCCCCCCATATCTCTTATTTCTCTCATTTTCACATTCACACAACTAAAGTACATGGGGTTAAGTATAGAACACTGAGAATGGGTTGTTTGGTTTGTGGCTCTGGGGAACCTTTATATGAACTATGAACTATAAACTACAAAGATTTGGCATCCTGTCCACATGAAAATGACATTTTGACATATCACTGTTCTGGCGTGTGAGCAATTGTGTGTGGAAGAAGATATTTTTCAAAAGGTTTGTGTGGATGGAGATATTTCGAACACGTTAATGTATACGAAGATATTTTCAAACACGTTCATGTATTCGAGGATATTTTCAAACACCTTAACGTATACGAGGATATTTTCAAACACGTTCATGTATACGAGGATATTTTCAAACACCTTCATGTATTCGAGGATATTTACAAACACGTTCATGTATACGAGGATATTTTCAAACACCTTAACGTATACGAGGATATTTTCAAACACCTTAACGTATACAAGGATATTTTCAAACACATTCATGTATATGAAGATATTTTCAAACACCTTAATGTATACGAGGATATTTTCAAACACATTCATGTATACGAAGATATTTTCAAACACCTTAATGTATACGAAGATATTTTCAAACACGTTCATGTATTCGAGGATATTTTCAAACACGTTCATGTATACGAGGATATTTTCAAACACGTTCATGTATACGAGGATATTTTCAAACACCTTAACGTATACGAGGATATTTTCAAACACGTTCATGTATACGAGGATATTTTCAAACACGTTCATGTATACGAAGATATTTTCAAACACGTTCATGTATTCGAGGATATTTTCAAACACCTTAACGTATACGAGGATATTTTCAAACACCTTAATGTATACGAGGATATTTTCAAACACGTTCATGTATTCGA
>JAFFST010042058.1:10472-26404 GCA_022414735.1 Noturus placidus | reverse complement strand
TCAGGACGAGTGAATACAGGTAAATACAGCTGTGGGGCTGCAGTTGGATGTTTATGCAGTCACCTGCTCCAGCTCCAGGTTTGATCCCTTCCACTGGCTGCTTAAAGAAAAAGCACTAAATACTATATTGTGTGAGATATATTTTGCATCATAAGTGTGAGTTTGAGAACAAGCCACCGGTTTAAAAATCACACACACACACACACACACACACACACACACACACACACCCAGTGTGGTATTTTCTGTGCCACTGGCAACCATTTCAGCAGCAGACTGAATCTGCTCTGTTCTAGTCTGGTAAACGGCGTAATCCTGCAGACACTCTGAGTTCCTCTTCCTTTGGAGATGTCCCTCTGGAAGTGGCACACGGGCGACGAGGACTGAAATATCACGCCGCGATCAGTCGGGAATCCGCGTGTGCGTGTTGGGGTGGGGGGGGGGTTGGGGGGCGGAAAAAAATGATTTTTTTTGTGCATAAATGGACACCTGCATGTTTCCTGGTAACCAGCGTAGGTTTAATGGAAGAACTCAAGAACAGAAAGTTTAGTTTATTGTCTTCCAGTTTTAAGAATACTCCCAATAAATGAGCTCATTGTTAATGAAAAGTCACTCGTATAATTTTCCTCCTGGAGTTATTCTGTCTCTTTACTGGAGTGCGTGAGTGCGTATTGTTGTGTTACTGATCCGACAGTGTCTTTTGAATCAGAGTTCAGAAGCGCGCTGTCTTGGTCCATCCATCCTCTACTGCAATCCTGTCATCTCTCTCCCCCACCCTGTCTGTCTCTCTCTCTCATTCACTGTATCTGTCTGTTTTTACATTTTTTTTATTTTTATCTCAATTTTTTTCTTTCTTTGTCTCTCCAGCTCTCTTTCTATCTTACAGTCTCTCGCTCTTCGTGTCTATTTTTTGGTCTTTGGTGTCTATTTTTTGGTCTGTGTGTGTGTGTGTGTGTGTGTGTTGGACTGTGCTGAGATGTGCGTTTTGAACACTACCTCCCGAGCCTCAGGCTAGAAAACAAGCCATATTTTCCCATCAAACGGGGGACGGGCCGAACTGACACACCAGCTTCTCCCTCCCTCCCTCTCTCTCTCTCTCTCTCTCTCTCTTTTTCCAAAACATATTGCACAACAGTGCTGCGAACGTACACAATAGCTAATCCATCGGAAAGCTCCTCCAGCGTTTCCAGCTTAAGAACCGAAAGCAGATAAGCCTTTTTTTTCTCTCTCCCCGAGTTTCTCCTTTTATCTCAGAGGCGTTTTAGCGGAGGAGAGAATGGCGCGGGCATCTGGCACCGCTGCCGAGCGTCTCCCCGCGAGAGCCCCGCGTTTTCACTCATGCTGTCGGTTCCATCGGAGCGAGATTTTAGAGGTACACTCGGGTCTTCCACAGTTCAGCATGCGTACGGTTCCTTTGCAGGAACACGCTGGCTCAATTTCGCACCCGCTGCCGACCTGTCAGCGCACACACACACCGCATCTGTAAAAATGCAGACAAGGAAGCTCATGTCTAACATTACTGACGAACCTGTGCGCCCTTATACGGGATCTTTAAGATGACATGAGATATAAGGTTGTTCTCGGTGTTAAATATAGAGATCGAGTATTTTATTCTTTTCCTGCACAGACCGTACTTTCGCAATACAAGATCATCGTGAATCATTTAAGGTATCATAAAGCTGTTCAGTTTGAATTTCAGACGTCCTAACATTTTTATGAACCTGTTGCTATGACTATACCGTAGACTCTGTGCTTTTGTGGTCACTGAATTGAATTTGTCTGAAGGGGAAAGGATGGCTCTCGTAGAGGTTATTTTTTCACCGACGGTTTTCACCACCATGTCGCTGCTGTGGGGGAAATCGAGACGTCCGATTGGTCCGACCGAATGAACCAGGCTTCAGACTGGGTCTCGTTCTGAAATTGCTGTTTAGGGGGAAAAGTCCCGTCAGTCATCAGCTGCAATAGAGTTTACACAGAGTCTTGGTGTAGTTATTAAACTCGCCGTGTGCTGTGGTGGTGGTGTTATCTTGGAAATTCAGCTTTGAAGCCTTAGGAAGTCGTAAATGGTCCGGATTTTATGAAATGTAAACACGTTAAGGGTGTGATTAGGGTTCCTACCGTTGAAAGGTCTGTATCACATACACACAGAGTTATGTTGAAATTTTAAAGCGGTTGGAGAGTGTGAACGTGTTACCGCCGCATTCTCCACACGCAAACGAAGTCTAGAACATTATAGAAACCGGAGAACGAGCAGAACTCTGAGGTCTGTCGAGTAGCATTGTGATATAACGAGAACGAGGAGAGCGCACTGTATCGCAGCAGCACAGAGGTGTGTGACGTTTAAACATGGGTATCGCCCAAACGAAAACAAGTGCGATGGTTAACACATGGTTGATAAAAGCGAAATATCTTGTAATGTGATCAGAAACGAGCCCTCGCTTCTGATCTTAAATCTTGATTCTGTGATGTGTCTCTGCTCTCCGGCGTATCTGTCGGTTTGGAGTTGGGAGTGCAGCCGGCCGGAACGCATTGGTGTGTTTTGACTCCGGCGCTGTGTGTGGTTTGGCACGTGGCTGACGAGGACCCGCCGCACCTGCCTGTGCCAGTCTGACTCGTGCCGGTCTCACGGGCTCTTTTATTAATCCATGCCCATCTCTGCCCCTGGAGTAGTCACAGAGGTTACAGAACGTGGAGAGAAGCGACACCGAGGTGGTGGGCGTGGTCAAAGTCCCGTACCCGAGCCAAACAAACTGCGCCACTAACGTCCACGAAGTCCGATTGGTGGCTTCGTTTACAGACTGATTTCAGCTCTGTTTGACCTCTTTTTATCTGTGTTTGAGTGCTTTATGTGCAAAACGCACGTTTGTTCTACTGCAGTTTAGTGTAAAATCCTGAAACCTTTTTTTGTCCCTACCCCCCTGAGTCTGGGGGCGTTTGGCTCCGTGCCTCCATGGCATGCTATACTGAGTGCTTCTCTTTCCCTGTTGCTAAGAGACGTGTGTTAAATGAACGTTTCACACAGCCCCGGCACGGGCTGCTTTCCCACCAATGGCCGCGCTCCTCCACCGCGCCGTCATGTGACTTGGCTGCCATTTGTCTTTTGCTTGGCCTCAAGGTGGGGAGTAATACTCCTAGCAGCTGCTTCAAGCATTTCCGCTACAGCTCGCTCTCACTCTCTCTCTCTCTCTCTCTCTCATACACACACACTCTTCCTAACACAAAGGCTATGTGCGTGCTTTAATTCATGATTTAACTTGAATTTATTGGACTATCATTATAAAATCCACATGCATGAGGAGATTTGTCTAACCGTCTGAATCCTGGAATAAAGCCGCGTGTAGTTTCAGCACGGCTTTACATTGTGTGTGTGGATTTGTTGAGCTTAAAACTATCGTTCTGTCAATTCCAATACCTCGATGTTTTGCACTGCGTTCACATCACGTGACTGTTGGTTTTCACCGGGCCGCCCTTTCAGACGAAAGTTTAATCAGTTTCCAAGCAAATGATCTATTTATGACTCCGCGAAGCGACGGACCCGAAGCAATCGCCTCGGACTATGGCTAAGGCTTGCGTGGTCGGACGTTCTTTTTTTTTTTTTTTTTTTTTTTTCAGTTCCCCACTCACAAGCCATTTTAGTTCCTACCTGCAGATAATCAAACCTCTTACTGTCTCTAGAGACGTTACGAAGAAAGATTACGCTTGGACGAGGAAGTAGCGGAGATCGTCGGTGCCTCGCTTTGCTGATTCGCCAATGAAGTTCATACGAAGTCGAGCACGAGGCTGCCAAAAACCTGTATAAACCAATTCTTGCTGGTTTTGTGGCTCGACTGCCAAACTACACACATCAGATGGGTTTGGAATAAGGTGAATTTTTCATTTGTGGCCATTTGGGGCGAGGCGCGCTCTCGTCTTAATGAATATTAAACTGCTTTGTGTCGCGCTTTTTAACACTCGCACGGCTTCAGCGTTTCTGCTCGGACCTGGAAGTGCTCTGGCAGAGGTCGTATCCTTGGCTGCGTAGCCAACAAACACACTCCGGCGTGCCAGTCACGTGTGGAAAGGAATCCGATTGTGGGGCAGATGCAGCGAGATCCTCGCAGGAGCTCCGAGTCAAGAGTCAGTAAAGATCTCTGGAATGGCTGTTTTTGGCCACTGCGTGCTCTCCTCTCTCTCTCTCTCTCTCTCTCTCTCTCCTAACATACACCCACCCACATACTCCTGCTTCATACCTCCCATCATTCCGCCCCGCAAACAGCTTTTACTGGTTTCCAGCGCTCTAATTGGTATTACACGGTTGTCCGGTGTGTAACCACATCCAGTGCCCTGCAGCACTACTGTGGTTCTGTGTCGTAATACACGCTTGCTCCGTTCACGTGAACCTGCCTGTGCGATAACGATAACAGCACCGTGTTACGTATTTATTCACTGTTTATTCTTTCTACCCGACGTGTCCTACGACGCAATCGGAAGTCCTGAATAAGTAAAATAAACGTCTTAAATCCGTACGTTAATCCAGACGGTGGTTAATAAGCGAGGACTTTGAACTCTTGGGAGTCGTGTCAGGCACATGGGCGAGTCATTTATCTGTTCCTGGAAAAAAAAGTGTGTTTTTGATAAGAGTTTAAATACGTCTCCGAATGTTTATTGCTATCAAACCCTCCCCAGTGGAAGATGTTTTCTGTATTCAGCTTTTTGTCTGTGAATCATGCGCCGACTTGGCACTCCGCCTTTTCTCCGAGTGGCTTTCACCATGTTCTTGATGATCCTCGAGCAGGAAGAAAGGCGTGGCGACCTGACCCGGCCCGTTTCGGAGCGCGGTGTAGCCGTGATTCCGCTGCTAACGTCTGTCTGCTTCTCCGCCAGAAACTGTGCTCGTTGTTTTGCTTCAGTCTCCGAAGAGATTTGTGTGTAATTAGATTTGATTCGCTTTTGATTAAGACGTTTCCTGTAACTGTCATTTTTCTCCACGCAAATCTGCGTCATTAATTATTATTGTTTTTTTTTTTTTTTTTCTCATTTTGATTTCGTGTCTCGGGAGGTGTCGTTTAGGCTTGTCGTCATGGTTACGTTACAAAATGTGTTATGTTGTAGCAAGAGTCCAGAAAATGACGCAGAGTTGGTGTACCTAAAATTAAAACATGTAATAAAACCATAATAATTATAAAAATAATGTATTAAAGCCCATTTGCTCCATTAAATGGTTTTTAGGGGAAAAGGGCGGAGTTTTTTTTTTCCCCCTTCTTCTTACAATAAGAATTTCGGTGAATTGCGAAACCCCTGTCGGTATCTGTTTACTGTTAGAAATATTCGGATTGAAACCGGTGGGCATGGCCTAAACCAACCACACCCCCTCAGATGTTTGAATGGCAGCTTGGTGTGTCTGGCAGGTCCTCAAACTCAGCTACATCACTCCAGTTCTCCAGATCTTAAATTAAAAACGAAAAAAGAAAAAAAAAACATGGCGAACTCGGCGCCCAACGTTCATGCTTTTAGAATGTTCTCTAACGGCGTTAAAGACAGTCATGATACGCACCTCTTCATATCTGCCTTCCTATTGGTTTAGAACATGTCATGTGTTTATTCACTAGTGAAGACGGCCGACTCACTCTCCTTACTCTTCCACTTAAATGTCTCATGAGACTGCAATCATTATAGAAGGGGTTGGGGAGGGTGTGTTTTGTGTGTGTGGGTGTTTGTGAGTGCAGCGAAGCATTTCTGAATATCTTGCTCAACCAAACGTGCGTGGAATGCCAGAGAATCGTCCCACTTGAGCTGCGCGATGGCTCCAGGCCTTTTTTTTTTTCCCTTCTCGTGTTTCGACTCGACGCGGCTCCAGCAGAACGCGTGTCACAACCAGGAACCGTGCTTCGGGAGCCTTACTCAGGACATGAAATGACACGTCTCGCATCTTTGGATTAATCCTGGACTGGTTTCCCCGTATGCAGCAGTTTGAGACGGGTCAGCACCACCGGGTCGCTGAGTTATCAGTTTCCCAACTCGGGACGGATCTGCGCCGGCCTGTTTGACTCCGAGCCGGCGGTCATGTTTCAGCTCACACACCACGCGCGGTACGTCGTGTTGGAAAATGAAACGCCGGGCTACGATCAGCCCTTCTTATCTGTCTTGTATTAGGGAGCTGAGAAGATCGTCTGGAAGGTTGTTGATTAGTTTTCTGAAACAATAGTCGCACGTTTATATTCTAATACGGCATTGTTTCTATAGTAACCGTGCCTTCGCGGGAACCTGTATAGTGGAAGCTCCGTATACACGTATTAAAAAGTCGTGTAGTCGTTGGTAAGGTGACGTTGTCTGTGCAGAAATGTTTAAAGATGTACCTTTTAAGGTTTCTCTATGACAACAACTGTTTCTATATTAACAAGAGTTGTTTCTTTAGTAACCGCGGCG
The DNA here is from genome assembly GCA_022414735.1 of Noturus placidus. Classification (NCBI taxonomy): domain Eukaryota; kingdom Metazoa; phylum Chordata; class Actinopteri; order Siluriformes; family Ictaluridae; genus Noturus; species Noturus placidus. The sequence continues at coordinate 19,999 of JAFFST010042058.1, read as the reverse complement.
ACCGTCGTTTCTATAGTAAAAGTTTACACTTTGCTGTTTCAGCTAACAGAACCGGTAATGGTTGTGAGATTGCTGCTGTATAAGAGGAATAAAACACTCAGGGATGTGCTGTGAGAGTAAAATAATCATCTTCAGGGTCGTTAGAGTATCGTCACTGATTATCTTTCCATAACTGCACAACCTCCAGTGTTTTATTCCTCTTCTATAAACATCTGAGCGGAGAGAGTGAACACCGAGATACTTCATTTCAGAGTTTGAGCCTCTCAGGCTGTGTGTGTGTGTGTGTGTGTGTTCCTGCTTGTCCGTGTGCCAGTGTGAGCTGGATCACAGCCCATCGTCTTATGCAGTAATATCTTCTTTATGAGCGTCCTGGCAGCTCGGTTGTGCGAGTGCCCTTGTGCTGTTCAGCTTCACTCTCTCTCTCTCTCTCTCTCTCTCTGTCTGTGTCTCTCTCTCTCTCTTTCTCTCTGTGTCTCTCTCTCTCTCTCTGTCTCTCTCTCTCTCTGTGTCTCTCTCTCTCTCTCTCTCTCTCTCTCTGTGTCTCTCTCTCCCCTTCTCCTCGGTTGGTAATTCCACTAACGTGGACCAGATGCATCCTGTTGACTGCGCACTCGGATTTATTTATTTAGCAGCAAAGCTGCTGTTTGCAGGACTCCAGTGGAGGGGGGGGGCGTGTGTGTGTGAGTCGTAGAGCAGCTCTGTACACTTATTAATAGTTACTGAGTAGTGCATTGTTGTGTTTTTATATTTTCATGACTTGCTCTGAGGGTTTTAGGAGAAAGTAACGGTCGTGACTCCAAATCAGCATCGATGATGATTATTTTCTGAGACTATTCCTTTAAATAAGTTTTTATATATATATATATATATATATATATATATATATATATATATATTTATATAATGATAAATCTACTTCCATGTACGTTATAGGAAATTGCCTGACTCTGTGTGCTGAGCTCAGCAACATCCGCACACAGGGTTGGGTAAAGTTCACATCACTTCAGCCACAGCCGAAAGGAGAGCAGTAGGCGTGTCCTGTAGTTTCTTCCACCTTCCGCAAGACTTCATGTCTACACGGTGCGAGGAGAAACGCTTTTAGAAGCTACACGTTAAAAGCTACACGGTTGCAAAATAAAGAGAGGAAATGTCTAATGACTAAAGATATTGTCTCGATTTGTACCTAAAAACCACACTTCCAACTTCCTGTTTGGAAAGGAAGTTAACATTGACTGATTATTAACATGCAATCACGAAAAGCTCTGTGAAATCCTGTACGGGGCCAGCTGAGTGTTTCACAGCGCTGACACTGGAGACTCCTTCACAGACCACCGAGGTGTCCGCTGTGGCTGTCGTGCTGTTACTATAGAAACCATAACTTGAGCGCTGATGTAGAAAATGAATCAACAGCATTACTGGGTTTATTTGTGCTGTTCAAATTAGGGTGTGTGTGTGTTCCTGCGTGTCTCAGTCACGTTCGGCGTGTCCCTGTGACTGAGGCTTCGCCATAAAAGCGTTTACAGGCTGCTTGTTTTACGCCACTTTCTATAGCAGATGCTCTGAAGTCCAGCCAGCCGTCTCTTCGACACACCACCGTGGCTTTATTTGCGGTCGGAGAGGTATTGTGCCTCAGACGGGTCGCTTCGCCCTCGTCACGGCGTTAAGGACCTGTTAGCATTGCACTTAATGGTTGCTAATTCCTTCCATTTTGTGCTAGCATTTTGTTTTTTGGTTAAAAAAAAAAAAAAACAACCTCTTATCCAATTGACGTCAAAGTAGATCTCGGTAGTTTTGCTGCGGTGACTCGTGTATGTGTGTGTGTGTGTGTGTGTGTATATATATATATATATATATAATATATTACACCCACTCCAGAGCACTTCATTCATCATCTTTATTCATCATGTCAAGTGTACAGACTAGTCATTTAACCACGACTGCTCTACAGACGCGGTGGATGGTGAGATTTAAAATAAATAAATAAATAAATGAAAAATCTGAAAGTATGGAGGTTGTTTTTCTGCGTTATTTACATGGTTGTTATCCCCATGAAAACGCTCCTCTGGTGGCCCTGCCAGAAAATTCCAGCCTGTCAAGAACTCGATGAACAGGCTGTGTGTGCACGCTGCTTGCCAAATAAGTTTTCACACAGTCAGCACGATCAGGCTGAATCCTGCGCAGCTGCCTGAGAGCCCTCGCTCTGTAAATCACTGAACCATTCGATACCCCGACTTCCTGAATCGCTCGATACCCAGACTCCCGGAATCGCTCGATACACTGAACCGCTCGAAACCCCGACTCCCTGAATCGCTCGATACACTGAACCGCTCGAGACCCCGACTCCCTGAATCGCTCGATACACTGAACCGCTCGATGCGCTAAATCGCTTGATACCCCGACTCCCTGAAACGCTCGATATGCTGAATCGCTCGATACACCGACTCCCTGAATCGCTCGATACGCTGAACCGCTCGATGCGCTAAATCGCTTGATACCCCGACTCCCTGAAACGCTCGATATGCTGAATCGCTCGATACACCGACTCCCTGAATCGCTCGATACGCTGAACCGCTCGATGCGCTAAATCGCTTGATACCCCGACTCCCTGAAACGCTCGATATGCTGAATCGCTCGATACCCCGACTCCCTGAATTGCTCGATATGCTGAACCGCTCGATACCCCGACTCCCTGAATCGCTCGATACGCTGAATCGCTCGATACCCCGACTCCCTGAATCGCTCGATACGCTGAATCGCTCGATACCCCGACTCCCTGAATCGCTCGATACGCTGAATCGCTCGATACCCCGACTCCCTGAATCGCTCGATACGCTGAATCGCTCGATACCCCGACTCCCTGAATCGCTCGATACCCCGACTCCCTGAATCGCTCGATACGCTGAATCGCTCGATACCCCGACTCCCTGAATCGCTCGATACGCTGAATCGCGCGATACTCCGACTCCTTGAATCGCTCGATACGCTGAATCGCTCGATACGCTGAATCGCTCGATACGCTGAATCGTTGAGTCCTGACAGTAAGTGTAATCTGAGAATGAAAAGAACTGCATTCCTGTCTTGTGCTTGGTTAAGAAACAAAAAGGCGGTTACTGATATTACACTGGGTTTAACACACACGCACACAGGTAATTTATTTTCAGTTGAGTGTTCTCTCGATGTAAGGAAAAGGATTATGGGATAGAAATGTGTGGAGTTTTGAGATGAAAACTTGGAGACAAAACCAGTGACTGTGGTTGGGATGAAGCCGTTTTGCTTGGTTGCCCACCCCTTAGTATGGGTTTTTTTTTTGTGTGTGTGTGTGTGTGTGTGTGTGTGTGTGTGAAGGCAGGAAATCAGAAATTCTTGAGTGCTGCAGCTGGCTGCTGATTGGAAGCAGGCAAGGGCCACAGGCTCTCGTGTTGCATTCTGGGATAGCAGGGTGGCCCCACACTAAACACTCAGAGATATAGCGAGGCCTCTCTCGGGGCATTCTAGGACAACACAGAGCCTCTCCCATGAAGAGATTGCAACACACACACACACACACAGAGCTGATTTTTGTAGTAAATAACCGGGGCATGCCTTCCTGGCATTATGAAGAACTTAACGAGGGAAGATAGCGGAGCTTCTCTCTTTTTTTTTTTTTTATGCTCAAACAGTCTCTTTGTATTTCTTCTGCTCTCATTTTCCATATCTCTCACTCACTCTCTCTCTCTCACTCACTCACACACACACACACTCATACACACCCAGTTAAAGTGATCATCCGTAGTCATCATCCATATCAGTCAATATCTCGGCACGATGCATCGCCATAATGTTTAGAGTATTTCCCTCAGAACCCCTGGCTTCTGGTCTTCCTCTGTCGCTAAGGGGAGGGGCCAAAATGCGTCTGGGCCCCCTGAATCGCTTAGTTTTATGGTTGCAAAATAACGCGTGACTGAATATAATTTCATAAGAATAAATTAAATGCTATTTACATCACAAGCACAATTGGTGTGTGTGTGTGCGCGCGCGCATGTTTGCACATGAATAATCATTATAATTACTTAAGAAGCCTGTAACTGCAGACATGCTAGTCATGCTAATCAGTAGTTGTGCTTTACCTCAAGTCAGTCAGTTTATTTATTTGTGTGTGTGTGTGCGCGTGCGTGGTTGTTAGGTGCTTGTTAAATGAGGCTCCAGGTCTCCATGAGTTTAAAGTAAATATGCTGGCTGTGTAGAGACATCTGATCCTGCAGATCCTATTTTGCTTTCTTACACACACACACACAGTTCCTAAAGCGTGTCGCACTCTGTTTGGTTAAAATCAAAACACACCACGTTTGATTCACTTCCCTGGAGTCGATTCGGAATCACTTTCTCGCTGCAGTCGAGTAGGGGGAGCACCTCTCGCTTCTCAAACGCTTGTCGTGTTACGTGTCGTCACCTGCTTGAAGGACCGCACCGAAGAACACAGTCACCACCCCACTCTGAACTGATCTTCACCACCGTCGGTAGATATGACCAGACGCGTCCAGGAGGAAATGGTTCTTTCCATAACTGATCAGACGAGGAGTTCTCTGAACAATTCGCTGACTAATCGTTTATAACAACAGTCAGTCTGGCTCAGCGCCGCCGTCACCTGATACCGGTCCGACCGGTTTCTTAACGGCGGGTTATTGTACCACGGTGTGATTTTATTTAACAGACAAAACTGTCCTATCGGTGATCCTGTGCAGACGTCTGTAAGGAGTCTCCAGTGTCAGAGTTTTGTAACGCGGTAAAACTGCATAAGAAGCGGCGCTGTGAAGGAAGGACTGTTTATATGCGCTGTGCCGTAACTGATGACCGGATTATGGAGCTATAAACGGATTGAAAGTATGATGTTTGTTCTTTATCAAGTTAAAAAAAGTGGAATTGTTGATGAGTTGCTGTGGTATAAGAGGAGTAAAACACTTCGAGAGCTGCTGTTCTGGGAAAAGAACAGAGGGCGGAAGGAGGATTTTTAAAAATCCTTCTTTACACGCTGTTCACATTGTGTGCACGTGACACTCTCTTATCTGGTGTGTGTGTGTTGTTTCCAGTCGGTTGAATAGGACAGCTTATGATTGCGATAAGGATGTGTTTTCCTTCTCTCGCTCTCTCTCTCTCTCTCTCTCTCTCTCTCTCTCTCTCTCTCTCTCTGCTTCTTATCTGTAATCTCCTGCTGATTGTGCTGGCTGAGTTCTGCTCTGAATGCTGGTGCGCTGAGTTTGTGTGTGTGTGTGTGTGTAATGTGTATCAGGGGACGTTTCAGTTTGACAGGAAACAGCCCGCCGCTAACACACAGTAGCAGGAGCAGCTCCAACAGCCCGGTTAACAGCTGGCAGAAAAGTGCGATTTTTATTTTTTATTTTTCATCGTAGGTTCTCGTTTTAGTTTCAGCACAGGCTCAGGAAATGGTGCTTTTCGAGATCCAGGAAGTGTTGTGGCTTTGGAGTGAGGAAATTACGTAAAAGCCACTCTCGCTCTTCAGTGAAGACACCCGCAGAATGGAAGAGTCTCTATAGAGGTCATGTAGGGACCAACTGCACTATCTGGAGTCGGATTGTCAGGACGGTATCGCGAATCGAATGGTCCGGACGGTATCGCGAATCATATTGTGAATCGAATAGTCAAGACAGTATCCTGAATCGAAACGTTAGGACTGTATTATGAGTTGAATAAGGATGGTATTCGACTCATGAGCGGAGTCCATCTGTTACACCCCTCCAACACCGTATACACAAACACTGAACTAGAAACCAAAAGAATGAAACTCTCCTCATTGATAAAGCTGTGTTTCAGGGGTCATAGGATTCAGAAAGATAAAACAGATCTGTGTTAAGTACACTTGCTCATGCTGCTGCTACTACAGCGAGAATTTTAAAACCCTTGTCTGACTATCATCAGAGCTGCTGTTACAGGAAACTGTTCAACACCTCCTGACCAATCCGATTTGAGAATTCGGAAGTTGGTTCAGGGAGCAGAAAATACAATAAAAAGTTTTATCTGAACTGGAACAGGAGGCCCCGCCTCCTAACCTTGCTCTGATTGAGATAAACATAGTTTAAAAATACTGTGTGTGTGATCCATTACAACGGTTTAAGTATATGACTATTGGCACTGGTGCTGCTGGTTTCCATTATAAATCTATCGGTGCTGTTAATCCTGCCGCGGTTTAGGAGCCGTGCGAAGTCTGAGTCTCTGATATTTTGTGAGTTTCTGCTAAACGACTTTAAAGTGTGTGTGTGTGTGTGTGTGTGTGTGTGTGTGAGTGCGTTGGGATAAACGACGGGGAAATTGTTACTCGTGCAAGAAAGAAGGAACGTGTGTGAGACGTGGAGGCGCTCCATTTAATTTAATGCAATCAGAACACCAGGAGCTACGTACATGTGTTGTATATGATGTTCAAGATAACGCTTATGTTATTATTTTCTTCTTCTCTTTCTCTCTCTCTCTCCCTAGAACAAAAGATGCTATGATCGAGCGAGTGTGTGTGCATGAGTGTGTGCGCTGAGGTCCACCCCGCTCCGTCCTGCCACTCCCCGAATGGCACAGGGAAATCAGCAGATTGACACTCAAGTTCTGCAACAACTGCGTCAGAAGTTTCCTGAAGTGCCAGAGGGCGTTGTCTCTCAGTGCGTCATACAGGTGGGCGGGGCATTGCACCGGAGGTGATGGGGGAAGGGGGGGGGCTTTAAAAAATAATGAAAAATAGTTTTTTTTAATGGATATCTCACACCATTACTGACTGTCTCTCTCCCGTCTGTCTCTGCTTTCTCTCCCTCTGCTTTCTCTCGCGCTCTCTCTCTCTCAGAATAAGAACGACTTGGCAGTGTGTTGTGAGTACCTGAACCAGGTGAGTCCCGGCTTCTTGTACAGCGAGGGCAGCCCGAGCGTAACGGACCTGCGCAATCACATGACCCAGCTCAACGTGGGCGTGTCGCAGAATACCCATGGTGCCGTGCAGCGCGAGCCAGTCAGGATGAACGGCAGCAGGACTCTCTCGCACAGCCTGAGTGACGGGCCCGTCAACGGTCCCCCGACTCCGGCCTCTGACTTCTACCAGGCAGAGTCTCAGTCACACGCTCACACACACACGCCTGCCGCCTTCTGCGTAATGGAGCAGGTGCGAAAGCCACAGCCTCCGCAGCACCTCGGCTTGTACCAGCTCGGTGTCAAAGGTCAGGGTTCAGCCATGCCCCTTTCCACCACGCCCCGTTTTAACCCCATCACGGTGACGCTGGCCCCTAATGCTGGCCGAAACACACCCACCTCGCTGCACATCCACGGCGGGCCTCAGGCTGGCCCTAACAGCCCAAACTCCATCTACATCCGGCCCTACGTCACCCAGATCTCTCACCAGGGCGGCCAGCACCACCAGACCTCGCACGTTTACATGCCCATCAGCTCTCCCACCAACCCACAGCCCCCCTCAGCCTTTCAGGCGCCGTCTGCTGCAGCCTCTCAGGCCTCTTCCTCGTCCTCCTCATCGTCATCCTCGTCTGTGCCTTCATCTTTACCGGCGATGGCGGCTGCCTCCTCGCTCGCTTCCTCCTTCAGCCAGTTCAACATCCAGAACATCTCCACTGGGCCCAGAAAGAACCAAATCGAGATCAAGCTTGAATCTCCTCAGAGAGTGGGCGGAGTCGCTGCCGCCGCCACAGCAACCTTAAAGTGCTCCGCCTCTGCTCCTCGACCAGCTTCGGCTTCTGGGTCCTTGTCCTGCCCGTCACCATCCTCCTCTTCTTCCACTCCGCTCTCCATCGAGGGGGCGGGGCTTAGCCGAAGCCAGCCCACCGTCTACATCGCCGCCTCTCCTCCAGGCACCACTGCAACGACGGTGCCGTCTGACGAGTGCGCGCTGATCCCTCCTTCTGGTCGCTCGCAGCCCAAATTCTACATCTCCGCCAACGCCTCTTCGGACGAGAGCGGCACTCGGAACCCACCCACAGTCTACATATCTGCCAACTCCGCTCTTCCCGGTGTGACGGGAGGGCGGAGCCTAGGCGGGCAAGTCAGCATGAGGCCCGCTTATATCCATCACCACCCACCTAAATCCCGCAGCTCGGTGGGGCCGGGAGGCGTGGCTACCTCGCCGCGTGTGGTAGTGACTCAGCCCAACACCAAATACACCTTCAAAATCACGGTCTCGCCGAACAAGCCGCCAGCTGTGTCCCCCGGGGTGGTGTCGCCCACCTTCGAGCCCACCAACATGCTCAGCGTGCCCGCTGATCAGCACTACCCCGAACCCGAGGCAATAAGCCTGCCTGAGCCGCTCTCGCCCAACCGAGACCCGAGAGCCACCGAGAGCCGCCGGCCCAGCATGGGCTCTGATGACGCCGCATACACACAGGGTAAGCCGATGAAGCTAAATGTTCCCACGCCTTCTGTGTCCTATTTATTTATTTACTGTATTTACTGTATGTGGTCTTTACTGCAATCTGAAAGCGAGAGGAGGAGATTTTCTCCCTGAGGCTCTCATTTTTTTACACAGTAATAGTAATATGTTTTTTTTTATTATTATTTTCCACTCAGCACTGCCAAGTGGAAGGTGTGTGTGTGTGTGTGTGAGAGAGTTATTCCTGTGTGTGAATTTCCATACTGTTGATACTGGGCTGGGTTTTGGATAAACCGTGTTCACTCACACTTATTAAAACCCTTTCAGAATCTCAGCTTTGTTATCTTTTGTGTGTGTGTGCCCCGTTGAGTGCTTGTTTGAGGGTAGAGTAAAAGTGGCTTGGATTGAGGTGTGTGTTTGTGGAAGTGTGTGTAAAATGTGCACCAGCAGGGCAGTGTTTACCTTATATGGATTTTTGCCTTGTTGACGCCTGAGTCATTGAGTGTGTGTGTACACGGGTACACCTACTTTGAGCCAGTGTCTGCTGCTTCTGTTAATTGTTTTTCTGTAGTTAATGTGTATGTTTGAGGGTAGGAGAGTCTCAGCCCTGTATTTTGTGTGTGTGTGTGTGTGTGTGTGTGTGTGTGTGTGTGTGTGTGTGTGTGTGTGTGTGTGAGTAATTTATGATTATACATCTTGGTGTGGCACAAATATGGGGACATCTGACCGTTTTGACCTTGCGAGGACATTTGGCTGGTCCTCAAGAGGATCTGGTGGTGGTTTCCCTCCTTTCCCTCCTAATTCTCATATATATATATATATTTACTTTCTTATTTAAACGCCTTCTAATTTAATTACTCGCGTATACGCTCGCTCACTTATTTATTTGTTTTATTTACTTGCATTCTTATTTAATTGCTTATTTAATTATTTACTCAGTTTACCTACTTTAGTTATTTGCTTATGTAATTACCTCCTTATTTGTTTTTATTTATTTACATACTTGTTTAGTTATTAGTAAGTAGCTAAGTAAGTACAGTCCCTTGAGAAAGTATTCGGCCCCCTTGAACTGTTCGACCTTTTGCCATGTTTCAGGCCTCAAACATAAAGAGATAAAACTGTAATTTTTTGTGAAGAATCAACAACAGGTGGGACACAATCATGAAGTGGAACCAAATTTATT
>JAFFST010042055.1:3870-13870 GCA_022414735.1 Noturus placidus | reverse complement strand
CCAGAAAGAAAGGTTCTCCGCTGGGGCAGAACTCTAGAGCCGTGACCTCCGCTAGTCTCTCTCCATCTTTAGGCTTATAGAGCTTTGGAACGGCTCGGAGTCCGTGTCTGGTACCGTGTCTCACCAAACCCTACAGCAATACACACACACACACACACACACACACACACACACACACACACACACACACATTTTACCGTCTCTTTACCTTCTGGTACCTTCTCTCTTTTCAGTCAAACACAACTAACTGTAGGTACCATTGTGCAAGTTTGATGCTCGTCTATTTATCGGCGTGTTTCTCCGCTCACCATGTTACTGCCAATGAAGTAGTGGTTAGAATCTGAGGGGAGGAATTTCAGGACTAATGTCAGGTGAGATGTGACCCCAATGAAGCCCTTGTCTAGTTGAGGTGTGGTTTGAAGGGAGGAACTGTGGAGGAGCTTCACTTTACCACCTGGACGCAGACCTGAGAAGGACATAATGTAGACGGCAGAGTTAGGACAGGAAGGACACAGTGAGGACAATAATGTTGAGACAGGAGGGACACAGGGAAGACAGGAAGGACACAGTGAGGACAGGGAGGACAAATTGAGGATGGTGGCGTTAAAACAGGAAGGACACAGTGAGGACAGTGGAGTTAAGACAGAAAGGATACAGTGAGGACAATGGCGTTGAGACAGGAAGGACACAGTGAAGACAGGAAGGACAGGGAGGACAAAGTGAGGATGGTGGAGTTAAGACAGGAAGGCCACAGTGAGGACGGCGGAGTTAAGACAGGAAGGACACAGTGAGGACAATGACGTTAAGACAGGAAGGCCACAGTGAGGACGGCTGAGTTAAGACAGGAAGGGCACAGTGATGACGGCGGAGTTAAGACAGGAAGGGCACAGTGATGACGGCGGAGTTAAGACAGGAAGGACACAGTGAGGACGGCGGAGTTGGGACAGGAAGGACACAGTGTGGACGGTGGAGTTGGGACACTGATAAACTCACCCAGGTCTGTTTGGGATCCCGAATCATCAGCTTTGGACAACTCGACTACAACCTGCATAAAGTTGAAAACAGTGTCGCTAGGCAACAGCGAAATACAGACACATGATAGATTGAGGCTAGCGGTTTAATTCAGCTAGCTAGCATTTTAATCATAATAACCAAGGAAAGAAAACGCTGGAAACGTTCATTTTTCTCTCGTGCTGACAAAAAGTTCTAAAGACTTTGTATGAATCAAATGATAAAGAATATTACCTAAACACAACAACAACAACAACAACAATAATAATAATAAGAGACTTACCCAAAGATTCAAGAGTCCGTTTTCATCCAGTGACCCCAGCTGGAATGACAGACCCAGTGACTCTGCGACAGGAAAGTGACTTAAAATAACTTCCTGTTTCTCTTCCAGGGAAAAATAGTGCTTTAAGGAAAATGACGTTTTTATGCTAACTCGGATCAGACTGTGACGCTTTCCTAATTTGGTCATAGCTTCCTGATTCAGTTAGCCCTCACGCGTTCTGACTTTGCTGTGGTTGTGCACAACTACACAGAACTGTGGTTCTGATCCATGATTTGTTTTCTCGATCATAAACAAACACATTTACTTAAAACCTTTTAAATATTATCATAAGTGTTACCTTCTTGGTCCGGCACCAGCGGATCTCTAAGCCCCACCCCCACGTTGACCAGGACTGGCTCGACGGACACTATGGAAGAGAAATGCCCCGCCCCTGACAGCACAGCATCTACACACACACACACACACACACACACACATTATGTAATCCATAATATTATTACCATGCATTAGTCCTCGATATTGTTGACTATGACAGAACGACACCGTGCGTGTTAGTCCTTAATAAACAGTGCGAGTTGTGTGTGTTGAGTAGACGGACTGACCGGTGGAGAAGGTCGGCTGGCGCAGTGTCCACTCCTCCTCACACACTCTGACGTGCGAATGAGAGCCGGAATGTTCTCTTAGATCCCACACCAACACAGAACCCACATCTGTCCCGGCAAACACCAGCGCGGCCTTCCCAGGACTGAAGCAGCAGCTCCGCACCTGAGACACGGGGAGAAGGGAGACTCATACCTGCGTTCATGTGAGTGTGTGTGTGTGTGTGTGTGTGTGCCTACCTCAGCTTCACAGATGAGGATCCTCTGAGGTGTGGACAGCTCCCAGATGTTCCACACACACATCAGCGTCTTACTGTCGAGTGTGACGTCGCTGGAGCCGGAGCGCAGGGAGTGAACGGAGAGCAAGGTGTGGGTCTGCGTCTGGGAGAAGTGCAACATCGTTACCTGTCGACCTGCACACACACACACACACACACACACACACATACACTGGTTCAACAATAGACATTGTCACAAAGGAGTGATCTGTACTGAAGGCAATATCTATTATACATATATATGGTGGTGGTTGTGGATCAGGCGGTAGAGCGGGTTGTCCACTAATCGTAGCGTTAGTGGTTCGAATCCCGGCCCGTGTGACTCCACGTACCGGAGTGTCCTTGGGCAAGACACTTAACCCCTAAGTTGCCCCCGATGGCAAGTTAAGTTAGCACCTTGCATGGCAGCTCTGCTCCCATTGGTGTGTGTGTGTGTGTGTGAATGAGACACAGTGTAAAGTGCTTTAGATAAAAGCGCTATATAAGTGCACCATTTACCATTTATATACTGTATATATATATATATATATATATATATATATACACATATACACACACACACACAGACACACACACACACACGTGTCTGTGTCACCTTGTAGAAAGTCCAGCTGGGTGTTGAGATGAACACAGCCATCACTGAAGGAGAGTGTGTGTGTCTGTGACTGCAGCTTTTTCACCGAGTTGCTCTCAGTGATGTTTTCCTCCAGCAACACTGCCATCACCTGCAACGCGCACACACACACACACACACACACACACACACGCATTAGAGCTGGGTGAAGAGCAGTTTTGAGTGAAAGTAGTAAAATAAATAAATCCCACCTGCATGGCAGAACTGAGGAACGCGGTGAGTCGCTTCGAGTCCACGCTCATCCTGGTGACAGACTCGCCTGATGCATTGTGGGAGATCTGAGGGTCTGAGGGTAATTTATCATCCACAAGTCAGTCATTCTGTACTCAACACTCCTCATCTTACATCATATGTACACATATACATACACTATATATATATATGCATGCTGCATGTCTGTCACGCCGTGCTCATCACCTCCACACGCGACGCTGGTCTCCGGTGGGTGTTGTGTCCACTTGTCCGCGATGTCCGCCTCGTCTGTCTGAGTGTCTCGCTCGATGTTGTCCTCGTTGCACTGCACGTACGCCTGAGGACACACAAGTGTGAAAGGACTGTGTTAGTTCAGGAGTAAAGCACTCAGAGTCGCTGTTACACTTCCTGAAGTGCGTGTCCTCTTAAACCACCAGCTACACCAACGCTTTTCTATTTGAACTACGTGCTGGAATATTTCACTATATTTACTTCTGATTAAAATCAAATGTGTGATCGTGTCGAGTAAAATTCGGTCGGACAGACCTGCTTGGTGTTGGCCGTCCCGTAGCTCTTGATGTACAGGTCGTACTCGCGGACTGGAGGCAGATCCAGGAGACTCTCGGTGACGGAATAGTCCAGCTCGATCAGGCGCAGGAGCTCGGTGCTGCGTTTCCTAATGATGATAATGAGCATGTTAGGAGGTTGGGGTCACAGTGCAGGGTCAGACATGATACAGCGCCCCTGGACGCGCCCAGGGGACCAGCAGTGGCAGTGCTGGGGCTTGAGGCCACGACCTTCTGATCAGTAAACCCATAACCTTAACCGCTAAGCCTCCACTGCACCACGTTTTCCTGTTATTTAAGTCCAGCTGCGGTAATTGAATAAAAATCATGACATGTGATCATCAGTGTTGGAAGGCTGTTGCCATGGAAACACACTCAGGTGGAGGTGACTCACTTCTGTTTATCGGCCGCTTCCTGGTTTATCTCTCTCTGCCTCGCTGCGGTGAAGTCGATGACCCGGCTGTACGTGCGACTTTTCCTTGTGTCAGCGCTCACTAACAGAAAGAGAACACGCACAGTAGAGTATATCATTTGAACAGCAGACGTAATAGCAGGTGGAGGTGCGGGAGGGGTTTCAGGACGAGGCGAGCGCTACCTCTGTCGGAGATCTCCGATCCCTGGGTCGAGGGTGCGGACCGTGCCGTGCCGAGCAGCTCGTTCTCCTTCTCCATGGCTCTCCGGATGGCCTCGACCTCCCGTCTGCTGCGTGGACTCATCTCTCGCTCTGCTTCCATCTTTTCACTTTCATGCACCTCTTCTTCTTCTTCTTTCTCCTCATCGAACTCCTCAAAGTCTTCCTCGTAGTCCTGAAGAGAGACGGAGATTATTCGCTCGGCTCACACGTGAATACTCTACAAATACCGTGATAGGCAGATGATGTAACATGTGATATAACATCTAGTCGTCTGATAGTGTTCCTGCGCCACTTACACGCTCTATTCTCAGAGATATAATCCGATAAAAGGGACAAGAGTCATTATTTTCGACTCCTTAATCCCATCCGAAAAGAACAGCACTTCTAGGTCGATTTCTAGGTGACCCAGATTTATTATTATTACTTTTTTTAATAATAGCCTGATCGGTGTCCGGTGGGATTTACTAAATTACAAGGAGTCTAAATTAGGAAAAGACTGTCCAAGGGTAATTGATTTTTTTTTTTTTTAAAGAACAGAAATCCCCACCCATTTCTGGCCCTGTCTGTGGCCTGTACCTCTCCTGACATGGACAGGGTGCTGTGATGCAGGTGAGTTAAAGTACCAATGAGACATCGAGAGCTGGCGACTTCCGGCACCATCAGCGACAGCGACCGTCGGTGACTAGATGCGGGCGTGTCCAGCGACGGCACAAACTTTAACTTTATGCAAATTCTTTCCCCTCTCACTGCTTCTCCTTCATCTCGTAGGATATGATGCACATCTACGCTGGTGAATTTTATACACAGGGCGGCTGTGTCTCAGTCGGTAGAGCGGGTTGTCCACTAATCCACTAATCGTAGGGTTGGTGGTTGGAATCCCGGCCCGGGTGATCCCATGCCGAAGTGTCCTTGGGCAATACACTGAACCCTAAGTTGCCCCCGATGGCAAGCTAGCACCTTGCATGCAGCTCTGCTACCATTGGTGTGTGAGTGTGTCTCATTTGTAAGTCACTGTGGATAAAAGCGTCTGCTAAATGAATACATGTGAATGTAAATGTACACAAACGCGCTCCCACTTCAGAATGTTTCATTGTTGCGGCAAGAAAACTGGTTCGTTGTCAGAAGTGGAATGCGCCACCGGGTGAAAAATGTTACTATGGCAACCAGTAGTAGGAACGCCTACTGGAGACTTCGTAGTACAGCAACTTGCGTGCGTGTGAACGTAGCTTTACTCCTACAACCTCCTGCTCCTACTCTTGTACCACAGCAACTCACCAACGATGATTTTTTTTAATTATTAAAGAATGACGCCGTATTTTCATCAGTTTATAGTTAATGTTGTGGAAGTTACGTTATAGGTTATAGCTGGAGATGGAAGGATGGACGGATGGACAGGTGGATGGAGATGGAAGGATGGACGGATGGACAGGTGGATGGAGATGGAAGGATGGATGGATGGACAGGTGGATGGAGATGGAAGGATGGACGGATTTCTCTACATTAGTGTCTTCTGCACCAAAAACTCACCATTTTCTTCTAGCACCAATCCGATTGAAAGCAATGAACATTAAACAGAAAGAAAACAAACACACACACGCACACACAGACACACACACAGACACACACACAGACAGACACAGACACGCACACACACAGACACGCACACACACACACAGACACACACACCAGACACACACACAGACACACACACAGACACACACACACACACACACACACACACAACACACACACACACACACACACACACACACACACACACACACACACAGACACACACACACAGACACACACAGACACACAGACAGACACACACATACACACACAGACAGACACACACAGACAGACACACAGACACACACATAGATGTGATGATATGACCTATGGACTGTAACTCACACCCTCTTCCACAGAGCACAAGAAACTCCACTCTCACCTCAAAATCATCCTCATAATCTTCATTCCCATGATCCTCTGCTCCTTCACAGTTGTCCTCAGTCACGTCCTTTCCCACCTGCATGTACACTCACGATCAGACTGTGTAACACTTTCTTCCCCCACGCCATCAGACTCGTCACCACCCAGAGACTGGACTGACCCCAACTCCCCCTCCCCCATCCCATGACATAAAGCCACTCGAACTTGAATGACTGCATGTTAATATACACCTGTGATGAATCTGCAGCTGCACTACTGCCAGCACCTCCTGACCAATCACAATCCAGGACTCCGCAGCGCCGTGTGTGTGTGTGTGTGTGTGTGTGTGTGTGTGTGTGTGTTTACCTCCTGCTCAGTTTCACTGTGCTTGCTCTCATGCTCTCTGGATCTCTGATTCGAATCATCCTTCCTCTGTTCTCTCTGTTTATCCCTCTCGTCTCTCTCCATCACTCCATCTCCGACCTGGCGTCTGTGTCTCTGCTCGATCTCTCCATCCTCCTGAAACCAACAGCGACATCATCATCATCATAATCATCATCATCATCATTATTATTATTATTATGATGATGTTTTGGCTGATGAATTACATGGTTGAATTTCACATGCTGTTCTATCTCTCCTCTCCTCCGCTCTCTTCTTTCCTCTGAAACACAAGACAAAGAAATAAGGAGGGGGGCGGGACCTCGGTGTGTGTCAGTCTCAGTGAAAGAGGCGTGGCCTCTGTGTGTTGTCAGTCTCAGTGCAGGAGAAATGAAACTGTTTAATAGTCTCACCTCCGTCTGTTTGTCCAGTGCGCTGTCTGTGGCCATGTTGTTCTTGTCGTTCTTGCTCTCTCCGTTCTTTATCCTGTTCTTCACCTCCATGATGATGCTCCCTCCCTCTGTGCCTCGCTTTCCTGTCTCGCTCTCTCTCGCTGAACTTGCCGTCCCCATCTGTACTCATTTCCTTCTCTTTTCTTCTTTCATTCTCTCGCTCCGCCCTCCTTCTCTCTCTATCCCTCTCTTCCCCTCTATCTCGCCCTCCCTCCCTCGCTCTATCTCTCTCTTTCTCCCTCAATCTGTCTCTGTCCTTTTCCCTCTCCCTTTTTTGTCTCTCTCTGTCCTTTTCCGTCTCCCTTTTTTGTCTCGCTCCATCTTTTCCTCTGTCCCCCTGTTCCCTATCACTCTCTTTATTCCGGTCTCTATCTTTCTCCCTATTCCTCTTTTCCCTCTCTAAATCTTTTTCCTTGTCTCTCTCTTTCACCCTCTCCCTCAATCCATCTCTGTCTCTTTCTTTCTCTTTTCCTCCGTCTCTCTCCTTATACCGATCTCTCTGCCTCTCTTTCTCTCTGTCTCGGTGCTCCGCCTCACCCCGCTCTCTCTCTCGCTCATCCCTGGCTTCCCCTCTCCTTCCACTTCCCTCCCTGTGCGTCCGCCTCTCTCTCTCTGGGTCTCGGTGTGAACGCTCTCGCCTCCTCCTCTCCTCCTCTTGGGTCTGTGAATTCACATTTCAGCTTCTACTTTACTAGCAGTTCATTTCACTACGGTTTCGATCCCTAACCACTGCGCCACTAAAAGCGAGGCATTGTGGGTAATTTAGGAAACTGTTAACCGAAGAAAGCCGTTTAAATGATCAGAATTAAATGACAAAATATATCCGGGATGATATCGAGGGTCACATGATAATTATAAAAGGATAATAGACAAGGAATTAAACACACACACACACACACACACACACACACACACACACTTACCCTCATGTGCCTTATTAAATCATCAGATCTCCATGTGTCTTCTTTGGTTATTTTCTTAAGGAGGAGAAAAAGCATCAGAATGACATCATCAGGGATTTTAGTCACGTTAAATGTGACATGTATATATTAAATAATAATAATAATAATAATAATAATAATAATAATAATAATAATAATAATAATAATAATAATAATAATAGCTCCTAAGCACTCACAGGTCTATATGACAGTGTAGTGCTATTGTACTAGCTGAATAACGGATGATTTCATGGTGAACTCTTTGTCTTCATGTCATTAAAAGGTTTCATGGAGATACCCGTGTGAACTCCTCACCTTTCCGGAGTACATCCCTCACTCTATCTGCTGGTTTTAAGCCCTGTTACTCGGTTAGTTTTGTGTTGACACGACCGCTGGCCGCCATGACACCCCGCAGCAAAACCACCGCGCATGCGCACTCGGCTCAAAGGCCCATAGTAACTGCGTCATAGCAACAGGAAGAGCTGTCGAACACCGAGCGCTCGCGATCAATCGGGAATCACCATGGAGACGCAGACAGGTCGAGCTGATCATCGAAAAGGAGAACTGAGAACAAAAACAATGCGCAGCGCTTAGAAGAGAGCAGGAAATGAACTTATTTTACCTGCTAATTATCACCAATCACAGAGGATACAGTCTTCTGTCCTCCATTCTCTCTGTATACACTCTTCTGTCCTCCATTCTCTCTGTATACACGCTTGTGTCCTCCATTCTCTCTGTATACACGCTTGTGTCCTCCATTCTCTCTGTATACACGCTTGTGTCCTCCATTGTCTCTGTATACACGCTTGTGTCCTCCATTCTCTCTGTATACACTCTTCTGTCCTCCATTCTCTCTGTATACACTCTTCTGTCCTCCATTCTCTCTGTATACACTCTTGTGTCCTCCATTCTCTCTGTATACACGCTTGTGTCCTCCATTCTCTCTGTATACACGCTTGTGTCCTCCATTCTCTCTGTATACACGCTTGTGTCCTCCATTGTCTCTGTATACACGCTTGTGTCCTCCATTCTCTCTGTATACACGCTTGTGTCCTCCATTCTCTCTGTATACACTCTTGTTATACATTCTCTCTGTATACACTCTTGTTATACATTCTCTCTGTATACACTCTTGTTATACATTCTCTCTGTATACACTCTTGTTATACATTCTCTCTGTATACACTCTTGTTATACATTCTCTCTGTATACACTCTTGTTATACATTCTCTCTGTATACACTCTTGTTATACATTCTCTCTGTATACACTCTTGTTATACATTCTCTCTGTATACACTCTTGTTATACATTCTCTCTGTATACACTCTTGTTATACATTCTCTCTGTATACACTCTTGTGTTATAACATACGCCTACGACACATGAAAAAGGTAGCAGATGAAACAATATGACACACGAAGTAAATCTTTTAAATCGTTCAAAACCTGCTCCTTAAAACATTTTCTCTAAAAATCTTAAAAAAAAACATTTTTAATGAATTTAGCAATAATTACTTAGTTAAATCCTGTGTACTACTGTTCTTCATACTAACTTTAAGTACTTTATCTTTATTAAGACACCTACTATCCTTATCACGTCAATATTATTAATATTTATTTCATTAATGTGTCTTTTGTATTTATTGTTGACTTTAGGCTTGAGATTATGATGATTGGTTAATGTAGTTTAGAGTTTCATGACCCCACAGCGGTTTGCTAGCCTGTTAGCTTAATGAGTTCGTTTTCGTTAAGGAAATGAACACGACTGGGAAATCGGCACCTCGGCGAAAAGCGTCGCTTCTCTGACAACATCGTCTGTAGTTTATTGTTCTGCTTTTTTTCCCCAGAATACAACACCATCTTTACCGTCATGTCCGATGAGACAGGATCAGGGAGGATCTGCTGTAGCTATTTCAGCTGGAGTTTGTACTCATGCACATTTTATAGACACGACGGATTGATTTCCACATGGAAAAACTAATCCCGTCTGAGTAGGGCTTTTGTGTTGTGGTTTGTGTGTGTGTGCGCGTGTGTGTGCGTGTGTGTGTGTCTGCAGCAGGTGAACACCAGGGGGAGCTTCTGAGCCCCCCCCCC
>JAFFST010042053.1:0-11284 GCA_022414735.1 Noturus placidus | reverse complement strand
CTTTCGTTGTAAATGTGTTTAGACTCTTGTTCTATGTCTCTCGGTGTTCTGTGTCATGCCCGTGTTTTTCATGTTTAGTCTTAGTATTAGATTCATGCCATAGTGTTTAAGATAGGTTAGTGTTTTTGTCTTTGTTTTGGTTCGTTGTAAAATAAATATCTAAGAAATCCAGCGATTGCATCCGCCTCCTTTACGCGAACGTGACACTGCATCTCTTTGGCTGTATAGCGAGTTATGCAATGTGTGAGCATGCTGTCACGTTTATATTCACACTGCTGGGAAAAGGTATCTGTAAGAGACAATTGTCTGGAAGACCACTCTCCACCTGCAGCTGCCGTTGAAAAACTGGGAGGGATGGTGATGTTTTAGGTGAGATTTTAGGTTAGTTGTGTTGATATACTGGCTCTTATTCCTCTCCTCTCTCATTCGGCTTAAAGCCAAAATGTTCCCCTGTCACGTATTGTGACGGATGGAGATATGGACGGATGCAAGTGCAGTTAGGACAGTTTTATTTAGAGACACAGGCAGGTAAGTCCAAACAGTAATCCAAAACATAATCCAAGAACATACAAAAGTCATGCGATCGGCAAACAGGCATAAACGGATAAGGCAGGAAACAAGGTCGTGGTCACGGAAACCAGGGTTGATATACCAAACATGGAACGTAATCTACGACTAGGAACTGGGAGCGGAGAAACCAGCGTGGACTAAACAGACGAAATGAAACATGAAACATGATATGAACTATGACTATGACTATGGTTATCTATCATAAGGAATCTTAACTATTCTGCTATACTATCAAATATTCCGCGTTGTGTGCTGGGAGGCGCGCGGTATATATACCAACATAATCAGCCTTGTAATGGCTGAGGACAATTCAGACACACGTGATATATAGCCAATATAACAATAGCCAATGACAGAACAGGGAGGAGACATAACAGAAACATAAACAAAATGCATGTGTTTTTGTTTATGATTATGCAGCACGCTCACATGCTCCACAGCGTGCTGCTTAAATGGGAAATCGTGACAGAACCCCACTCCAAGAGCACTCCTCCTGGAGTGCCATGAAACATCCATCTCCATTGGCGGCCCCAGCCCCTGGGCAAATTGTCACAAGCAGAACCAGGAGACTGCACGGCATTCTCAAAAACGCAGAGCAACGTTCACAGCAGAACAGGAAAGCAGAGTGATGTCCTCGGCAGAACAGGAAAGCAGAGCGGCATCCTCACCTGAACAGGATAACTGAGCGACGTTCACAGCAGAACAGGAAAGCAGAGCGACGTCCTCGGCGGAGCAGGAAGGCAGAGCGACGCCCTTGGCGTAGCAGGGATACAGAGTACTTTCTCATGGGCATCAGCTTCAAACTTGAGCGCTGAGGTTGACATGCTGACCTGTGGCTGGGGCTCTGGTGCCGAAGCCTCTTTGTAGGTCTCAGGCTGGGGCTCTGAGTTTGCCAGGTTAACCTCAGGCTGGAGCACCGGAGTTGAGACCTCCTCGTAGGTCTCAGGTTGGGGCTCTGAGGGCATCAGGTTAACCTCTGACTGTAGCTCGGTGGGTGAGACCACCTCATGGGTCACAGGTTCGAGCTTGGGTTCTGTGGTTGTCATGTTAACCTCTGGTTGGAGAGCTCAAGGTGTTTAGACCTCTTTGTGGGTCTCACAGTGGAGCTCTGAGGTTGCCACGTGGACCTCTGTCTGGAGCTTGGCAGGTGAAACCTCCTCGTGGGTCTCAGGTTCTAGTTCTGGTTCTAAGATTGACATGTTGACCTTTACCTGGAGCTCGGCCAGTGAGCCCACCTCGTGGGTCTCAGGTTCGAGCTCTGAAGTCGTCAGGTTTACCTCAGGCTGAGTCCCCGGAGCTGAGACCTCCCCGTAGGTCTCATGCTGTGGCTCTGAGGCCGCCATGTGTACCTCTGGCTGGAGCTCGGCGGGTGAGACCTCCTCGTGGGTCTCAGGTTCGAGCTCTGGTTCTGAGGTCATTACATTGACTTCTGGCTGCACTGTCTTAGGGGCTTTTCTTTGTAGAAGCTTTTGCTCATGCCAGCTGCTTTTGAAGCATTCCTTAGAGCAGAAAAATGCTTCCTGGAGGCCCAGCTTCTTGCAGGTGGGACATTGGAGCTGAGTCTCTTTCCCGCAGCCCCCAGTCATACATCTCGGTGCCACCGCCTCCACGCTGGCTGGAATCTGAAGTGGAGCTGCAGATGCTACCCGGGCCACCCACTCATAATACAGGTCGGCAGGTCAGAATGGCAGGTCAGCGTTGTTCGCCACATTGACTGCAACAGTTTATCTGGGTCATAGCTCTTCCCTGGATCCCCAAAGTCCTTCAAAAATAGTTCCATGAACAGCTTACTGTTCTCCAGTCCCCGAGATCTCATGGCTGCCCAAAAAATCGTGACACCATGAACCTTATCCATTGCGTCTTGCTGGGCTTAGTGTCCATTTAAACTAGAAAATATAACTGGCAGTCAATCAGGAAATAATCCGGGTAGCCAAAGAACCCATCATACCAATCTGGAAGATCCATGAAAGTCTCTTGTAGAAACTGGATCGAATCCAAGGTGGGAATGGTTTGCGTAACATGAAGTCTCTCTCATCCACATGCTGCATCCATGGTGAGGAGGAATATTGGACGGAGATACAAATGCAGTTAGGACAGTTTTATTTAGAGGCACAGGCAGGTAAATCCAAACAGTAATCCAAAACGTAATCCAGGAACATACAAAGGTCAGGCGATCGGCACAAGGCATAAACGGGTAAGGCAGGAAACAAGGTCGTGGTCACGGAAAACAGGGTCGATATACCAAACACGAAACATAATCTACGACTAGGAACTGAGAGCGGAGAAACCAGCGTTTACTAAACAGATGATACGAAACATGAAACATTTGACATGACATGAACTATGACTATGACTATGGTAATCTATTGTAAGGACTCTAAACTAATCTGCTATGCTATCTAATATTCCGCGTTGTGTACCGGGAGGCGCACGGTATATATACCAACATAATCAGCCTTGTAATGGCTGACGGCTGAGGACAATTCAGACACACGTGAAACAATAGCCAGCGACAGAACAGGGAGGAGACATAATAGAAACATAAACAAAATGCATGTGTCGAAATATCATGATTGTCAACAAAGGAAAAAGCAGGTGCTCGCGCACCTTGCTCAGCAGCGTACTCACAGGCTCCACAGTGCGCTTCTTAAAGGGGAAATCGTGACACCCTGACACCGGAGCTGAAGATTGTGGTTTTGAAACCAAGTCTGTTGGCTGCAGTTGTCATAAAACACTATATAACACCGTGTGTTCACGCCTTCTCGTCACCTGTCGCTGTCCACTCTGTGTGTGTGTGCAGCGCAATCGACTAAAATAATACTGATATTAATATAAAATCTTTATCTTTGTAAAAATTTATATAATCTTTATTTTCAATTATAAACATAATCAATCGCAACATATTGCCTCTCCAAAAATGATCCAGCTCATTTCCATATATCGTGCGATAAGTCAGTATGTTGACAATCGTGACAGGCCTAAATACAATACCATTTCAATAAACACATTTCAGATACGATACGATTCAGAGTCGTTTTCAAACAATACAATTCAGAGTCGTTTTCAAACAATAGGATTCAGAGTCGTTTTCAAACAATACGATTCAGAGTCGTTTTCAAACAATACGATTCAGAGTCGTTTTCATACAATACGATTCAGAGTCGTTTTCATACAATACGATTCAGAGTCGTTTTCATACAATACGATTCAGAGTCATTTTACATTTACATTTACATTTATTCATTTAGCAGACGCTTTTATCCAAAGCGACTTACAAATGAGAGCACACTCACACACCAATAGTAGCAGAGCTTCCATGCAGGGTGCTAGCTTGCCATTGGGGGCAACTTAGAGTTCAGTGTCTTGCCCAAGGACACTTCGGCATGGGATCACCCGGGCCGGGATTCGAACCACCAACCCTATGATTAGTGGATTAGTGGACAACCCGCTCTACCGACTGATCCACAGCCACCCCCAGCCGTATCTCATTTTAATGAAATACGATTTGGTTTCAGTTTCATCATGTGACTATTTTTGTTTCTACAAATTCCATCCAACGTTCCTGCATTAAAAGAAAAGTTTTTGATATTATTTTTTTTACTAAATCATTATTATTATGATTCGTAATATAATTGTAAAGATCATCTTTTTATGATGCTAATACATAGATTTTGGTCACTCAGAAAGCATGCTACATTGACAAGTTTTTAATTAGCAAGCAATCAATTCAGCTCTTTGAATATATATTGTCACCTATAATCACTTTTTTGTAACAGATTGACTGTTACATTTATTATCTAACTAAGTTTGCTAGAGTCACTAGCATTCATTACATTCAGAACAGAAGCTTAGCTTAAACACATTTTACTAAGCTATCTCATGTACTCTTACTAGAATCTATTACAGTTGCAACATTTACTAAATATAAACCTAGCTACAATTACTAGCGTTCATTTCTTTTTTAATGAGAGGTGCCAATCAATAATTGTGTAATTAACCGGACCTGGAAAAGCAGCAGTATACTGATGATACTGTATGTGTGATACTGTCAGAAAAGTGCACGATGTAAATGTATCTTAATAGAGATCGGTATCATATCGTCCAGCCAGGAGCGTGACTAATGTTTTATTACATCTTTAATATTTATTATCTTGTGCTTGCATGTGTGTGGGTGTGTGTGTCTGTGTGTGTGTGTGTGTACAGGTTTGGAACAAGTTTGTTACTGTGTATTTCAGTAGCAGTGAATCTGAAGGTTTTTCTCAGAGGAACATTTACACACTCGTCTCCTCTCTGGCTCCTGGTTTTAGCCGTTGTGCCATTGTGATTACACGCTAAAGGAGCTCAATAAATCATGTGGATTTATAGCTGTGTAGTTTATTAATGCGGCCGTAGGCGTAGCGCTCGGCTCTCTCCGGTGTTGTAAAGGCGCGGCGCTCGGGCCGCAGGGAAATACACTACATTAAAACCAACAGCCTCGCACAACCACTGCAATTTAACATGGAACTCGACTCTCCTTCTGCCAGATCTGTTCAATTAGCAGCGGGATTTTCCAGCGCAGACTCTTTATATATTCATGCCACATTTTCCTCGTGTGAGATTCTGTGTGTGAGCTGTTAACACACAAAAGCAAATCTCTGTTTCCGTCTGCACTGGGGTTTTACAGCCTGTGCAATTCATACTGATTCAACTGATTCAGCTGATTTCACTGATTCAGCTCGTTCTGGGGCGTCTGTGGATCAGGTGGATTGTCCACTAATCACAGGGTTGGCAGTTTAATCCCGGGCCCATATGATTCCACATGCCGAAGACTCCTCGGCCAAGACATTGAGTCCCAAGTGTGTGTGTGTGTGTGTGTGTGTGTGTGTGTGTGTGTGTGTGTGTGTGAATGGGTGAATGAGAAACAGTGTAAAGTGATTTGTAGAACCGCTATGGTTAAAAGGCGCTATATAGCTGCAGACCATTTACCATTCAACTAATTCCCCTGATTCAACTGATTCCCCTGATTCAACTGATTCAGTTGATTCCCCTGATTCAACTGATTCCCTTGATTCAACTGATTCCCATGATTCAACTGACCCTACTGATTCAACTGTTTCCCCTGATTCAACTGATTCCCCTGATTCAGATGATTCCCCTGATTCAACTGTTTCCCCTATTTCAATTGATTCCCCTGATTCAACTGATTTCCCTGATTCCACTGATTCCCCTGATTCAACTGATTCCCCTGATTCAATTGATTCCCCTGATTCAACTGATTCCCCTGATTTCCCTTATTCAACTGATTCCCTTGATTCAACTGATTCCCCTGATTCAACTGATTCCCCTGATTCAACTGATTCAACTGTTTCCCCTGATTCAGAGCAGGGCAGTTAGTCCAATGTGGTTAGCTCAAGGCAGTTAGCATGGGACAGATAGCATAGGGCAGTTAGCGCGATGTGGTTAGCGTGTGCTGGATTTATCAGCGTGTTTCTAACCGTGTGTAACGGCGGTGTGTCTTTGACATCATGACTGTGTTTGTAGAGAGCGTGTTCCGCCTCAGGAAAATACCTTGAGATCCATGGTGAAGTCTCAGCAGGAGTGTTTTGTGTGTATGTGTGTGTGTGTGTGTTTGTGTGTGTGTGTGTGTGTGTGTGTGTGTGTGTGTGTGTGAAATTGCTGCAGGCGAAGAAAAAGACCAGACAAAAGAGCCTCGGGCAGTACTTGGCCCTCGAGAGCCTCCCGACCAAACAAAAAGTGAAATTAAACATGGCTCACGGCGCTCGCTCTCTCTATGTCTCTCTCTCACACACACACTGGTATATTTCTCATTTTTCCTGTACATCGTCTCCTCGGGCTGTTTCATTCACCCACCTTTTTGTCAGACTCGCAAGGTGGGAAATCACTTTTTATCATCTTTTACTTTTTTTATAACTCTCTCTCTCTCTCTCCTCCTTTCTGTCATACCTGAGACATTCACACTCGCTGTAACACTTCCTGTGTTAGTTTTATTTAAAGCGTAAAACCAAAACCTTTAGAGGTGTTAGCAGTGGTTTTTTTTTCTTCTTCTCTGTTCCACAACTTGTTTCCTTTTACATGATTAATAAACCACAGGTTTATTTTGGGGTGCGTCCAAGAATGTTGTGTGTTGGGTGCCAAAACTTTTCCTTAGATTAAAAATCAATACACACTTAATGTTAAAAAAGTAATGTGAGAGTATTTTGCATAATGTTTATATAATAATGAAGAGAGATAGAGATTAGCGTTCATTCAATAAAGATGACACAACACAGCTTATACAGTTAGCTAACTACAGCGCTAGCTTGCTATTTAGTGAACTAACTCTAGCTACAGCAGTCTGCTAGCTTTAATTAATGTCTCACTTTATGGTGAGTTTCTTTTAATTCTTTTTAGGTTTAGCTAAACAGCTGCTCGCTGTAATGCTAGCTAGCGTATTTAATACCAAGCCGATCTGAACTAGCTAGTCTTAGTGAGGAGCTAGTTCATTTTATTATGATATACACTTACATGTGATCGTTGTATGAGGAGCGAGAATGACTTCAGCATGGATGACATCACAGAGATGGACACGCCCTCATGTTGTGTTTCTGTTTACATTATTAAAAAGTGAGATTTCAATTCTAGTGATAATATTTTATCTGACAAAGCTAACATGGCTAACAATGACCAGAAGCTACTGTAAGAGATTCAGTTATCCTCCTGACGTTAGCAAATTAGCAAATTTTGTTGATGAATAATAATGACACTATTTTATGTATTTCTATCGTTGATGGATATGTGTAGTGAGAGATCAGAGAAGAAAGGAATGTTTTCTGAAGCAAAAGAAGCTTTGGGGTGGATGTTAGCGATGGGAGGCTAATTACATTAACATGCCATGTCATTAGCCCTGTATCTATCAGCTAGCATGAAAGGGCAAGAGAGAAAAGTAGAGAGAGGGAGAGAGAGAGAGAGAGAGAGAGAGAGAGAGCAAGTTGTGGTTTTGACGCTGTTAACAGATACACACAGGCAGGTACTGACAGATTTCCTGCAAGTTAGCAAGGCTTTTTATCTCTCTCTCTCTCTCTCTCTCTCTCTCTCTCTCTCTCACACACACACACACACACACACACACACACACACACACAACTAGTTCTGCAGCCTTCATTTTCACAAAATACCTTTTATAAATGTGTCTAGTTAACATTTCATTTGAAAACAATAATTGCATATGTAAGATGTTGTGAAACATTAGCATCATGTTAAAATCAGTGTTACTTCACATGACACCTAGCTTATGGTTAGCATAAGCTCCTATGTTGCTAGGTTCTACTCACTATTTACAAAGTGTAACATCTGGCCCTTTAGCACAGACATTGTGTCTTAATAAACTGTTAGCATCGTTAGCATAGAGTTTTAGTGCTAATTAGTAGGGCAGCATGTTAGCATAGATGTATATATAGAACAGAATTGATGCTCACTTTTTACATAATAACACTTTTAAATATTATATAAAAGTGTCAAATGTAATTATTTTATAAATCTAGTTAAAGGGTGAAATTAGCATTTTGTTAGCATTGCTGTTAATTCACATGAAACCCGGTTTGTTTTTCATTAGCTGTTAGTTAAAATAAATATTAATGCTAAAATTGCAGTGGCTTCTCTTGTATTTATTAATATTTCACCCAGAAATATGTAGGCATTAGCATTGTTGTTGGCATGATTATCAGAATTAGCCTGCTACCTTCTCCTCATTATGGGCTATTATGGGCTACTAATTAATCATGCTAGCTTTGTTCTACATGGATTCTGTTTGTCATTAATAGTAATTACCATGAGTGATAGGATTATTAGTGTTGCTAGCTTCTATTCATTGTTAGTCATGTTAGCATGATATTTGTGAGTAAGGGGAAGCATCAGCAATGTCAGCCATTTTGTGCCAAAAGTCAGCTAAACTGTTAGCAGAAGAAGGAAGCGACAGCTAGCGTTATGATGCCACTATGCTTAAGTTTGACATGTCAGTGAGTCGTTGGCAGCTGGTTACGAGTCTCCACCCCTTTGAGAGCTCTATGATGTGTGCTGCTAGCTTTGTTAGCCACATTAGCTTTGGTAGGATGTGAAATATGGTTATGTCTATCATCATTGTTGTCTTAAATGTTAAGATTTAGTAATTATGTAGCTTTTACCGTTTGCCACATTATCGGCTGTTTTTCTTTTCATTTTCATAAGAAAATGAAGTTGTGACTTAAAACCTTTGCTAGCTAATCAGTTTAGACCGCAATCTAAGGCCATGTGCTAATGTTACAGCCTGTATGCTAATTATGATGTGAAAAAACACTTATTTTGCAATGCTGTCTCAAATGATTTATATTCTACCACAGATTTAAAGCCTGATTTCTTTAAATTAGCATGTTACTCTGCGTTTAGCGGACTTCCTGTAGCGAATAAAGGTGTTTGTGTCCGTGTTTTAGGATGCGCTCTGGACTGAATGTTGGACGGAGAGAAATTCAGAGACAGATTGTCCATGTTTGAGGCTCGTCATTCTCCTGCTGAGTTATTAATACACTTTTAGTGCCCTAGCTGTGCCGAAGTACGCTAGTCATAATGAAAGCCTCCATGTAGCTGGACATCTTCACGTAAACCTGCAGCACACAGGTGCCACCTCTACGGGGAGGTTAAACCTGCCGTTAGCGCCCACTTCACCTCTTAGCATGCACGCCAGGCTTGTTAATAACACACACGATGCCATGGAGACGCTGTGCTGATATTCTGTATTGGCATAAAATAAAATAATATATTTGTGATGCAACGTAGGCAATATTTTTGGCTAGTTTTCCCTGAAAGTAGATCCAGGATATAATCTATGTTAGATTTTTTCTTTAGCGCTATTATACTACAGAAATACACACTTTTATCATTGTTTTTTGCTAAAATTCCATACAAATAAATATGTAGTATTATATTGTATTGTATCATGTGCTATCAAATATTATCATATCGTTTTGTATTGCATCGTATTGTATCATATCATATTGTATCGTATTGTATAGTATCATAATGTATTGTTTGACATCATATCGTATTGTACAATATCATATTGTATCATATCATATAGTATCATACATCATATCGCTTGTTTCATATAGAATCCTGTCATATCTTTTTTATCGTATCATATCGTATTGTTTCATATCTTATCGTTTCACTTGTAACGTATTAGATAGTATAGTATCGTATAATATAGCATTGTATTGTATCGAATAGTATCATGTGGAAATCTGAGATTAACCCCTATGAACAGCTATCACTGTTGCTCATCGGAGCTAACAGGCCACGCCCACAAGTAACAAGAGCAACTTGTCGCATGCTAACATGAACGCATCATGATATTTTGGACGTTGCATCACACACTGTTGATACACTGCTGATACACAATGTTCATCATTCTGGACCAATCTGAAGGAGCATCGCGTGCGTCTGAATGTCGGGCCAACTTCATTACCGCACCAGATGGACTGACAATTAGCTTCCATTTCCCTCGATGGAGGAGGAAGAGAGGAGCGAGGGAGGAGGAAATGAGGATGAGGGTGAAGGAGGAGGAGGGGTGTAGTGGAAAAGTAATGGTTTTTGTTTTCATTTACATGGCGAATTATTCCATTTTAATGCAGCACCTCTGGGAGGCAGCAACATTAAAAGGCTGTCGTTGAGTAATGGAGTCGAACGGCGAGCGGGGACGCAACAGGGAGAAATGAAATTAGCAATTTGGCGCGGTGATTACGCGTCCCGCTGAGGCACTTCCTGCTGATTTAAGGACGCCAGACATTTAGGGACGTCACATCGTGTTACACCTCAAGGTTAAATCATAAAAAAAAAACAGGCACGTTGCCGAGGGGCAGAGGGAGGGGCAAGTCATACACGCTTCATACACACTTCATACACACATACATATACACACATCATACACACTTCATACATACATATACACACTTCATACACACATATACACACATACATATACACACATCATACACACTTCTTACACACTTCATACACACTTCATACACACTTCATACACACATACATATACACACATCATACACACTTCATACACACATCATACACACTTCATACACACATGTACACACTTCATACACACTTCATACACACATACATATACACACATCATACACACTTCATACACACATCATACACGCTTCATACACACTTCATACACACATATACACGCTTCATACACACTTCATACACACATATACACACATCATACATACATATACACACGTACATATGCACGCTTCATACACACTTCATACACACATATACACACGTACATATACATACTTCATACACGCTTCATACACACATATGCACACATACATATACACACTTCATACACACATACATATACACACATTATACACATATCATACACGCACATACACACACATATAAACACATTATACACACTTCATACACGCTTCATACACATATATGCACACATATACACACTTCATACATACTTCATACACACATATACACACGAACATATACACACTTCATACACACATATACACACGTACAGTGGTGTGAAAAAGTGTTTGCCCCCTTCCTCATTTCCTGTTCCTTTGCATGTTTGTCACACTTAAGTGTTTCGGAACATCAAACCAATTTAAACAATAGTCAAGGACAACACAAGTAAACACAAAATGCAATTTGTAAATGA
>JAFFST010042052.1:0-10000 GCA_022414735.1 Noturus placidus | reverse complement strand
AAAGAGAGGATGAACTGATTAAACAGGTGGAATCAGGTGGGACTTCTGCTCAGTTGGAATGAAAACCTGCACCACACCAGCCCTTTGAGGATAAGTTTGGACACCCCTGATCTAGAGGTTAAACACTGTGGCTAACTAACCAAACATTCTCCTAAGGTGAGCCTCATCTACTCAGTTTTACCTCTCTATTATCTTCTGAAGTAAGCAATAGAAGGTGCTGCTACAGCTCTTGCGGCCACCAGAGGGCACCCCAGGCTCAGGAGAGTGAGAGGTTCAACTCAACCTGAAAATCAAGCTTAAATGTTGAAAATCTCATCCAGGAACCTTTTGAAGATTGGTTTTGGTCATCTCAATGCTCAGGGTCTTGGTCACATCAGATGTAAGTTAAATAAAGTCATCTTAATTATAAATGATGAGCATCCCAAAACACGTACCGACAGCTTGAACTGAAACCTTACAGGTCTACATGCATCTACTGAAATATATTTATAGGCTGCGCTGGAAAGTACGTGACTAATTTCACTTTGTTATTGTACTACCTAAGATTTGTAGTTTATTGAAGTAGCTTTGAAAATAAATTTTTGTACTGAAGGAAATGTACACTATTCAGAAGGCAAAGCCCCCTGAGACCTGAGATAACCGTTTAACGATCTCACATGGCATGAGATGTATCTGAAGCCCTTCTGCTAAGCTGAACAGTTTTATTTAGGACATCTAATCAAATTCACATCAATGTCAATTAAAACAGGACACAGCTGCGAAGGCCGGCACCGCCCACTGATCAATGCGGCACACATGACCGATTTCTTTTTAATTATACTTCCTGCATAAATGCACAAATCGATACTGAGACAATCAACAGATCGAACATCCGAGCCTGTCCTTGAGCACCAGTCTAATCCATATCTACAAAAGTATGTTGATAAGCGTGTACGATAGCTTTCAGTTGGTGGATTTGCTAGTTTTATTTCTTTTATGTTCTTAATGCAGCCTTATGAGTGTTTTTTGTGATTAAATGTTGATATGTTCACACTTTCCGTGAAGCAGATTTTTGGCTTCTGCTTTTAACGGAGTAAGATTTGGACACAGTTCCCACATTTCTACTTTCATGCCCTGAATGAGGATATCATCTACTGCTTTCAGAAGATTCATTTTTCTCCTCATGTTGCATCTCCAGTTGTGGAGTTCGACTTGGAAACAGCAAAGTCTTGATTATGTCATGGCAGAACATAACGTACTATATGGAAAAACCTGCATTCCCAGACCATCAGCAGTGATGATCGGTTCTCAAAAGACTTACTCTCATGAGCTCACTACTCGATCAGACTCTAACGTCTTTGAAAGAGAGACGCGATGCACGCTGGACATAGCTAGGGTGTAAATATTTGAGTTAATGTGGGAAGTTGGTGGTTTGTAAAATGCAAACTACTCATAACATTGTTAGCCAAATCAGCTTTTTATTATCTGCTCGCAGTAACATTAGCTGATGTACCTCGTGGTAGCTGCAGAGTATTGTTCAGTAATTAGTGAACAGAAGTAAGAGAGAAAATGAGAACAGACAGAGAGAGAGACAGAGAGAAACAGAGACAGAGAGAGAGAGACAGAGAGAGAGAGAGAGACAGAGAGAAACAGAGACAGAGAGAGAGAGACAGAGAGAGAGAGAGAGACAGAGAGACGGAGAGACCGAGAGAGAGAGACCGAGAGAGAGAGAGAGAGACAGAGAGACAGAGACAGAGACCGAGACCGACCGACAGAGACAGAGAGAGAGACACAGAGAGAGAGAGAGAGAGAGAGAGAGAGAGAGACAGAGAGAGAGTAATGAATCTATGTAATGGGTCAGAGAGGGTAATACAGAAGGTTTTAGTAACTAAATGCTGCTTCTGCGTATTTTACAAGCAGGACTTCTACAGAACTTCAGATGAACAAATGATCATCTCAAGGAATAAAACACAAGTCCGTTCTAGCTAGATTCACTACTACGAGACACTTCGCATGACCAGGATGATCTTCAACCTCCACATGACACTTTCCCTTCATTGTGAATTAATTTGGCATTAACAGGACGTTTCTCCTCAGATCCTCAGATTTAGGAGATGTACCCCTTCTGATGTTTATATTCAAATAATTCATACATAAAAATAAACACACAGAACACATATTAACCATTCTAACACTTCTAACAAGACATATCTACTGAAATCACAGTCGTTTCATCACTGGCTT
Organism: Noturus placidus; assembly: GCA_022414735.1. NCBI lineage: Eukaryota > Metazoa > Chordata > Actinopteri > Siluriformes > Ictaluridae > Noturus > Noturus placidus. The sequence continues at coordinate 7,777 of JAFFST010042052.1, read as the reverse complement.
AATCCCAACCTGCTTCACACTCCCTAAAAGGAGACAAACCCATGCTAATGTATACCGTGAGTAGTGTGTTTAAATAGCGAGGACGGAGATGCATGGAGCTAATTATCTCTTAGTGGTTTGTATTGTATCTCACATCAGGAGTCTCGTTTATATTCCTGTATAAATATCTCACACATTTTGGACAGATCAGTGGCTCCAGTGGCTCTGCTCTCTGGCCGCTTTTTAGCATGTAGCACACGCTAACTGCTAATTATCCAATTATCTTGCTATTCATACTATTAATGTGTTCTCTAGTTAGTTTTTATACTGGTAAAATAATGCTAATTGGGAGTAAATTTAATGTGGCTATAATTTGAATTGGTTCAGAATCTGATTCTCTACGACACGTTCCTACACTTTTAACAGTCTTGATGAAGAAACTTGTGTTTTAATGCTTTGTGCTTTTTCTTTAATGATGCTGTAGGACTGCAGTTGAGGTCAGTGTTGGTTAAATAAAGATGTCATGCATCGTGTCCGCTGAGCAACTGAGTGCACATTTCTTCCGTGCATGTCTGCTTTGTTTTGATCTGAATGCACGTCTGCACACACTCGTGCTATCCTGTGCTGTGTGGGACTTTACATTACAGATAAATATGTTTAAAGGTTATTTTATGTCCCATAATACACATACGTCCACGTAGATAATTCTGAGCGAAAAGATGAATAGATCCACAAGTTGTAAAGGAAAACTCCGTCCTGAAAGGAAATGTTAATGAACCAGATTTCGAGTGAAGTGTCACTGGGTGTGTGTTCGGTGATTCAGGGGATAATTTGTTGGTTAGTGCTGGATTTCTCCAGGATTTAATTTCCAGTGATATTTGACATCATATTAATGAGAAATCCAGCGCAGAAGTAATGCAGATGTTGTAAATGCTGGAGATGGAGGTGCAGGTACACGCAGATTGAGACTCAGCTAGGCTAGTTCGCGATCTACGAGATGACGAGAGCAGTGGCACTGATGGAGACGTTACCACGTCGCTGCCATGATTTCTTGGCGATATAACAAGGGCTAAACTTCACTATACCACTATCAGCAGGTAGTGCCTGACAGCTGGAATGGCATTGTGGGTAATTTAGGAAAATAAACCCCTCAGAATTTCATTGTAAAATAGATCTTGGATGGCAGTGAAGATAACGTTCATTATAAACTGGGCGGCTGTGGCTCAGTGGGTAGAGCGGGTTGTCCACTAATCCACTAATCGTAGGGTTGGTGGTTGGAATCCCGGCCCGGGTGATCCCATGCCGAAGTGTCCTTGGGCAAGACACTGAACCCTAAGTTGCCCCCGATGGCAAGCTAGCACCTTGCATGCAGCTCTGCTACCATTGGTGTGTGAGTGTGTCTCATTTGTAAGTAGCTTTGGATAAAAGCGTCTGCTAAATGAATAAATGTAAATGTAATGATTAATGTGCAAGTCCTTCGTGGTGGAGTTTTCCTTTAGCATCTGTGTACAGCTGAGAGATCCTTCACCTCTGACATATGTACTAATAAAGAAACTAAGATTTAAGATTGAAATGATCTGTAAAGTGATGCTGCTTGTCTTGCAGTGCCATGGCTCATTAGTAAGAAAGAATTGTCACCTGACCGATTGCTAAATAATTTTAGTACAAAGTGCTAACATCTGTAATGTCCTATCCATCTAGACCAACACATCTGGTACAAAAAAAAAAAAAAAAGGCATAGACACTAGTTTGTTCCCCCAGTGGTATATTTATGTATATTATTGTACGTAATTTCAGAGTGTACTTTGTAAGATTTTACCACTATAGCTATTTTACCAAGTTGTAGTAATTTCAGAAGAGAGGCTGAAGGGGGAAGACAGTAGTGTGAGGGGGTAGTAAGGGCGGAAAAGGAGCAGGGGGGTGCAGGAGTGGCTGAAAGACTTGAGGACGGGGTAAAGTGTGGAATGTCACGGCCGTTGTGTGGATAGTGGGTGGAGCCACCATTGGAACTTGAGATGAGGTTATGAATGGTGTGATTTCAGGGGCAAGAGGAAGTCGGGTAACAGGTACTACCTGGGTAAAGAGTGAAGGCTGAGCAGGCAGGAAGGTGGAGTGATGCCGAAGTACGGTGATGGAACTGGATGGAATGGCAGACGGTAAGTGGACAGGGTGAAGGAGAGGAGAAGAGATGGGAAGTGTAGATCTGAACTTAGCTGAAAACACCTTCTGGTGCAAAACCTGTTTGTGTAGAAGGCCATGCCTCTCTACACCAGTGAGTTGAGATGTAAAGCACAGCATTGGGTTGAATGGATTCCGGATCGCGCAGTTCTGCCTTTCCTTGTCCAGAAGTTGAAAGCCTGGCAATGGTGGTGTGTGCTGGCAGGATTTATCATGGCCGACTTTCTCTTTTTGTTTGACTCGAGATGTGATGGCACACTTCTTACACTCATTTTCAGATTCTTTCTCTATTGCCGAGTCACCATTTTGGACTGTAGGAAGCTGATTTGTGTCTTTAGGCTGTAGATCTCGCTCAGGTAGAGCCGGAGAATTTATCTCCGAGCTGGAAATGGGGTTTTTATGTATGGATGCTTCAACTGCTGTATTATCTCCTTGTTCAGGATCACATGTGCCTGGATCTTTTAACTTGAGGCGATTGCATGTTGATTCCATGTCCACCATTCCATCTGATCCATTTAAAACACAAACAGGATGTTCATCAGTGAGATGTGTAGCAGGATTTTGGTCCAACTTTTGTCTTTTTTGTCCATGATTTTGACACAAAACATCTTCTCCATCTAGCTCCTCAAGCACACCACACTGTGTATGATCTGACCAATCATTATCCTCTTTGCTCTGGGAGTCACTTTGTCGTTTCTTTGGTACGGTTGTGCTGCTGTGATCTGAGGCTGATGTTTCACCATCAGAAGGAATCACATTGAGACGGTGTGAGTCATTTTGTGTGATTATTGTCTGTCCTAAAGAAGGGACGTCTACCATTCCCCCGCTGCTATCAAGTACCTTTTCAGCTTCAACAGAGCCTCCTGCTGAGGAAACAACGCTGTTATCCTCCGCCTGATTCTGAGCTGATTGTTTTGACTTCTCTAATGGCTGCTCTTGCTGTGCAGCACAACCTCTAAACTGGCTTTCAAATCCTTTTCGTTTGTGGAGTTTAGTCCATTTTTTCATGTTTGCACTCTGCTCCAAGTCGCTGTGATCCTCCTCCTCCCACCTACTTCTTCTCTTGTGCCTCTTTTTGTGCTGACTCCTGTAATGGCGTCGATTTCTGCCTTGCAATTTGTCCTTCGCTCTCTTACCACTCTGAGCCCAATTTTTCAAATGCTTGCGTTTGCTCTGTGCATCGCTGGGATACGGGTGGCACTTTCGGGTATTCCTCTCCACTCTACACGTGGCCTCCTCTGTGGATATCTCACAGGAAGAGGAGGACATTTTTGGGTTTTTTTCAGAAATGAAAGACAATTCTGGGTCACTTTTGTTCTGAAAGTCATTAGGAGACTTCCTGCACTGGGAACCTCTGAAGTCAAAATGGAGAGGGTTGCAGCTAAATGAGATGGAGGGCTCTGCTTTCGTGAAGCACACCATTTCTGATGGCCATTGGAAGATAGTTTTACCATCTCGACCCATGACCGAGATGAAAGGTTGGCTTGGTCTTTTGAGACAAGCATTGTCTTTTTCTTGGCTTTGAAATGAATCGACATCACACAATGTTGGTTGAGGAGCATCACTTACGGTGCTCTCTACCTGACCACTATCTTCTTTCTTTTCAGCTATATTGCTCTCCTCTGAGTCCAGATTGAGATCCGAGCTTCCAGGAACAGTTGGAAAGTGGCTAATTGGAGACACTGATCTGTTCTCTGAGTAAACGAGGAAAGCACACAGATCTGATGCAGGCATTGCATCATTCAGGGAACTTTTGGTGGAACTCTTTTCATGTGTTATCATCTCTCTATCATATTTAATCAGCTTCTTCTCGTCAGTACTCTCACAAAAGACGGCAGCTGAAGACTCCAGCTTCAGCGAGGCTCTCTTTGGAAAGGAAAAGGAGAACGCGATCTTGCGACGCAGAGTTTGTTTCTTCGCTTTTCCTCGATATGGCCAGGGGACTTGAGATTCCGTCTCCTGTTCTGCAATGTTCTCTTCCTTATCCATGAAGCATGATTTACTGAAGTTTTCCACTGCCACAGTGGTGGATTTAAACATCGGGCCACTTCCTGGAGCACTACTACACAGAAAGATAAATAACAGTAAAACAAATATACAGTATACTGCAGACAGATACCGAGCACAGGAAGGACTGGTCATGCTTGTATTGCTATTCAATCGAAATGGACCATTTGGTTCCATGTGCTAGATAATGAACTGAACAAATAAGTTAAACATGCCGAAGTGTCCTTGGGCAAGACTCTGAACCCCAAGTTGCTCCAATGGCAAGTTAGTGCCACATGGAAGCTCTGCTACCATTGGTGTGTGTGTGTGTGTGTGTGTGTGTGTGTGTGTGTGTGTGAGAGAGAGAGAGAAAATGGGTGAATAAGACACAGTGTAAAGCGCTTTGGATAACAGTGCTATTTAAGTGCGCCATTTACCATTTACCAAATATTATTTTATTCAGAAAGTTAGTCAGGCCCATGTCCCACCATTGAACCTCTCTCCTTTGTTCGGCCAATTTGTGTAGTCGCCGCAGTGCTCGTTCCTGCTTCTGCTCATCCTTCCTTAATTTGGAGGCCACATTGCGGGCAAATTCCCTCTGTTTTAGTTCCTTCAGCCTCTGCACACACACACACACACACACACACACACACACACACACATTTCGCCATCTGTAAGGCTATAACAATAATAATAATAACAATAATAATAATAATAATAATAATGACAACATGTCTGTTTTATGAATCTCAGTGTCTCAGCTTTGGAGCGCTGAAAAAAAATCTTCTCAACACTACAGAGGGTAATAAAAGTGTACGCCGATGCTGTGCTTCATCAAATTCATTTCTCATGTAAATGAAAAGTTATAGATAAGCTGCGTACAAATATCATCCTGTTTATTTTAGACACGAGCCAGAGATATTCATTAGAATTAGCTTCTATATGAAACACACTTGTTCCTCCAACTGCATGTGGGTGCGTCGGTGTGGGGTTAAGAACAGACTTCGAACACAGAACACTTCAAGGGTTGATGAAGATTTGTTAGATAGTTACATGGAACCCTTCAGATAAGCACATCAAACATTTGAGGGTTCCTAGACAACAGAAGAAGATTCTAGATGTAGTCTAGAATGCTAATATTGCAAAAGCATTGTTATGCTTTTTTCCTCTATTATCTCGTTAATAACCTGCACTACCACTCTGTCTTCAAAATTAACTTCAAAGGAGAGAATAAGGAGAGAATAGAGAGAGGGAATAGAGAGAGAGGGAATAGAGAAATAGAATAGAGAGAGAGGGAATAGAGAGAGAGGGAATAGAGAGAGGGAATAGAGAGAGAGGGAATAGAGAGAGGGAATAGAGAAATAGAATAGAGAGAGAGAATAGAGAAAGAGAATATAGAGAGAGGGAATAGAGAGAGGGAATAGAGAGAGATGGAATAGAGAGAGAGGGAATAGAGAGAGGGAATAGAGAGAGAGAGGATATAGAGAGGGAATAGAGAGAGAGGGAATAGAGAGAGGGAATAGAGAAATAGAATAGAGAGAGAGAATAGAGAAATAGAATAGAGAGAGAAGGAATAGAGAGAGGGAATAGAGAGAGAGGGAATAGAGAAATAGAATAGAGAGGGAATAGAGAGAGGGAATAGAGAGAGAGGGAATAGAGAGAGGGAATAGAGAGAGAGGGAATAGAGAGAGAGAATAGAAAGACAGGGAATAGAGAGAGAGAATAGAGAGAGAATAGAGAGAGAGGGAATATAGAGAGAGAATAGAGAGAGAGAATAGAGAGAGAGGGAATAGAGAGAGAGGAATAGAGAGATAGGGAATAGAGAGTGGGAATAGAGAGATAGGGAATAGAGAGAGAGGGAATAGAGAGAGAGGGAATAGAGAGAGAATAGAGAGAGAATAGAGAGAGAGGGAATAGAGAGAGAGAATAGAGAGAGAGAGAATAAAGAGAGGGAATAGAGAGAGAGAGAATAGAGAGAGGGAATAGAGAGAGAGGGAATAGAGAGAGGGAATAGAGAAAGAGAATAAGAGAGAGGGAATGGAGAGAGGGAATAGAGAGAGAATAGAGAGAGGGAATAGAGAGAGAATAGACAGAGGGAATAGAGAGAGAGGGAATAGAGAGAGTGAATAGAGAGAGGGAATAGAGAGAGAGAATAGAGAGAGAGGGAATAGAGAGAGAGAATAGAGAGAGAGAGGGAATAGAGAGAGAGAATAGAGAGAGAGAATAGAGAGAGAGGGAATAGAGAGAGGGGGAATAGAGAGAGAGAATAGAGAGAGAGAATAGAGAGAGGGAATAGAGAGAGAATAGACAGAGGGAATAGAGAGAGAGGGAATAGAGAGAGTGAATAGAGAGAGAGAATAGAGAGAGGGAATGGAGAGAGGGAATAGAGAGAGGGAATAGAGAGAGAGAGAGAATAGAGAGAGAGGGAGAGAGAGAATAGAGAGAGAGGGAATAGAGAGAGAGAGAGAGAATAGAGAGAGGAAATAGAGAGAGAGGGAATACTGTAGAGAGAGGGAATAGAGAGAGGGAATAGAGAGGGAATAGAGAGAGAGGGAATAGAGAGAGAATAGAGAGAGAGGGAATAGAGAGGGAATAGAGAGGGAATAGAGAGAGAGAATAGAGAGAATAGAGAGAGAATAGAGAGAGAGAATAGAGAGAGAGGGAATATAGAGAAATGGAATAGAGAGAGGGAATAGAGAGAGAGGGAATAGAGAGAGAGGGAGTAGAGAGAGGGAATAGAGAGAGGGAATAGAGAGAGGGAATAGAGAGAGAATAGAGAGAGAGAATAGAGAGAGAGGGAATAGAGAGAGAGAATAGAAAGATAGGGAATAGAGAGAGAGAATAGAGAGATAGGGAATAGAGAGAGGGAATAGAGAGAGAGAGGGAATAGAGAGTGAGAGAATAGAGAGAGAGAATAGAGAGAGAGGGAATAGAGAGAGAGGGAATAGAGAGAGGAATAGAGAGAGAGGGAATAGAGAGAGAGAATAGAGAGAGAGGGAATAGAGAGAGAGGGAATAGAGAGAGAGAATAGAGAGAGAGAGAATAGAGAGAGATGGAATAGAGAGAGGGAATAGAGAGAGAGGGAGTAGAGAGAGGGAATAGAGAGAGGGAATAGAGAGAGAGAATATAGAGAGGGAATAGATAGAGAGAGAATAGAGAGAGGGAATAGAGAGTGAGAGAATAGAGAGAGAGAATAGAGAGAGAGAATAGAGAGAGAGGGAATAGAGAGAGAGGGAATAGAGAGAGGGAATAGAGAGAGAGAATAGAGAGAGAGGGAATGGAGAGAGGGAATAGAGAGAGAGAATAGAGAGAGAGGGAATAGAGAGAGAGAGAGGGAATAGAGAGAGAATAGACAGAGGGAATAGAGAGAGAGGGAATAGAGAGAGTGAATAGAGAGAGGGAATAGAGAGCGAGAATAGAGAGAGGGGGAATAGAGAGAGAGGGAATAGAGAGAGAGAATAGAGAGAGAGAGAGGGAATAGAGAGAGAATAGAGAGAGAGGGAATAGAGAGAGAGGGAATAGAGAGAGAGAGAATAGAGAGAGGGAATAGAGAGAGGGAATAGAGAGAGAGGGAATAGAGAGAGAGAATAGAAAGATAGGGAATAGAGAGAGAGAATAGAGAGATGGGGAATAG
>JAFFST010042048.1:23458-35005 GCA_022414735.1 Noturus placidus | reverse complement strand
AAGTAATGTAGTATCCAAATCATGTAGTGTCTAAGTCATGTAGTAGCCAAGTCATGTAGTAGCCAAGTCATGTAGTAGCCAAGTCATGTACTATCCAAGTAATGTAGTATCCAAGTAATGTAGTAGCCAAGTAATGTAGTGTCTAAGTCATGTAGTAGCCAAGTCATGTAGTAGCCAAGTCATGTAGTAGCCAAGTCATGTAGTAGCCAAGTCATGTAGTAGCCAGGTAATGTAATATCCAAGTCATGTAGTATCCAAGTCATGTAGTAGCCAAGTCATGTAGTAGCCAAGTCATGTAGTAGCCAAGTCATGTAGTAGCCAAGTCATGTAGTAGCCAAGTCATGTAGTAGCCAGGTAATGTAATATCCAAGTAATGTAGTATCCAAATCATGTAGTGTCTAAGTCATGTAGTATCCAAGTCATGTAGTAGCCAAGTCATGTACTATCCAAGTCATGTACTATCCAAGTCATGTACTATCCAAGTAATGTAGTATCCAAATCATGTAGTGTCTAAGTCATGTAGTAGCCAAGTCATGTAGTAGCCAAGTCATGTAGTAGCCAAGTCATGTAGTAGCCAAGTCATGTAGTAGCCAGGTAATGTACTATCCAAGTAATGTAGTAGCCAAGTAATGTAGTAGCCAAGTCATGTAGTAGCCAAGTCATGTAGTAGCCAAGTCATGTAGTAGCCAAGTCATGTAGTAGCCAGGTAATGTAGTATCCAAATCATGTAGTATCCAAATCATGTAGTATCCAAATCATGTAGTGTCCAAGTCATGTAGTAGCCAAGTCATGTAGTAGCCAAGTCATGTAGTAGCCAAGTCATGTAGTAGCCAGGTAATGTACTATCCAAGTAATGTAGTATCTAAGTCATGTAGTAGTTAAGTAATGTACTAATCAAATAATGTAGTAATCAAATAATGTAGTAGATAATTAGTAACTACATAAAGTAATAGCCAAGTAATGTAGTAGCTAAGTAAAGTAGTAACTATATGAAGTAGTGGCCAAGTAATGTAATCGCTAAATAAAGCTGAAAATAATAATCGTCTTATAATCAGAAAGTCTGTTGTGATGTATTTCCTACTTAATATTTTTCCTCCAAATGACCTGGAAGGAATGAGCTTCCATAGCTTACTACCAGACCTTCAGCCATATTAATATGCACAGATCATTTGTTGATTATTTTCCTATAACAGCACACCCTGTTATGTTTTACTCCGTACATATCACATACAAAAACAAAACCCTCATTTAAATACACGGTTTCCTCTTTCCTTTATACCATTGTTCTTTCCAAAATCACCCTTAAGGCATCCACCTGCAATCCCTTAGCATGCACAACTGTTTTCCCTTTTAAATTTTCCTCTCATCGGGCCATTCGCTGAGGATCTATGTACCTCCTTCATAAACGGTTCAGAGAGAGGTAAGGCGGAAGAGTAAAAAGTAAAAAAAAAAAAAAAGAACGTTTTAAAGGCTCTTAAATCTCATGCTGAGCACGGTGCACACCGTTTTATAGCATCCGTCTACTGCAATAAAACGAGACAGGGAACTCGGCAGAACATTTTTACCATGTCGAGACCTTTGGGTAAACACGAGACAGCATTATGAGGAAGAGAAATGAGGGACACGAACACTCGGCCACACTCAGCATTTGAGGAGGGCTCTATTTTGTCTGGTGCCATCTGTCCCATTTTTACCTTATTTGTACATAATGTGACCAAACACACACACACACACACACACACACGTTTCTGCTCAACCATGGAGGCCATTTCAGGAAGTCATGATGACGCATCGCTCTTCCTGCGGTGCACTTTATGACAGCAGTGCCCCGTCTGTCATCCCTGGAGACCCCAAAATGAGGAGTCACATGACAGAAAGCCGAACATATACACTGGTGCATTAAAACCTCACAGCAGATCTATGCAACAGATTAGCAGTTCCTCTAACTCTACGTTTCACAACGAAAATGACAAAATACCAGAAATGTTTTAAGGCATCCTGGTTAGAGCTTTAGCAAGCTACAAAAGAAAAAAAGCTCGGCCCAAAATAAATCAACATACACACATTTTCCCTTTATCTTATGTGAAGTCCATCAGCCAAAATCATTTTGATCTGAAAGTGCACGTTATGTGCAGAAATCCTGATTCTTTGAGGCCTCACGATTCAGGAGTCAAGATTGTTTTGGGAACAATTGTTTGCAGAACAATTCTTTAAGCATTCTTTAGGAGTCACGATTCGTCAGGAGCCAAGATTCTTCGAGGCACGATTCTTTAGGAAAATAGATTCTTTAAGCATTACAATTCTGTAAGAGTCATGATTCTTTACAAATGAATTCTTTAGGCATCACGATTCGTCATAAAGAACGAATCCCACAACATAAGCCTATAGCATTAATGATTCTTTAGGCATCACAAATCATTAGGAGTCATGAGGCTTTTTAAAGGAGTCACGATTCTTTAAGATTCTTCATTCTTTAGACGTGATGATTCTTTAGGTGTCATGATTCTTTAGGCATTACAGTTCGGGTTAAATAATTAGCTCGTAGGTGGACTCACCTGTGGGTGAAAAGCATCGAAAATGCTTTCGATAAATGCGCTCAATACGTAAAGAGTCACCGGCGAGTTTTGAGGGAGACAGCCTTCATTCTCGCTTCATTCATTTATTTCACACAATTAGTATCTGTGGGATTTGTTATGAAGTACTTAATAGTAAACCTTTGTTTTGGACATCTCACCGCCTTTCACATGTGTGCATAACATCTACGCTAATAGATCACAGTGAATAAAGCGCAGTAGTCTAGCTCTTAGGCAAGAGACCGAAACGACGTCAGCAAATTTAGTTAATACACTGAGGCAATTCATGATGCTAAACTGGAGGCTATATTACGCTTCTTCTAATTGTTAACAAGATTAGCCCCAGCAGAACCCTCAAACACACACACTACACTGTCCCTTTAAGCACCGATGCAGTGGAATTACCAATGTCTTTGCAGGGTGCTAGCTTTGTGTTTTAAGCCCTGCTATTTTAAGAACTGTTTGGATTTAATCAGGCGCAACACCAAACTTGGCATCTCGCTGCTCATATTCGCTCACTTTCCCGGCACCTCGATGGAGCTGCGACATTTAAAACCCAGGCTAGCCACCACAGCGAGATGACATCATCTTGGAGAGCGGAGGGCCGAGCTAGTACGAGATGCCGTGCTCGGTAATTCGATAAGACAGAAAAAGAAGGCGAGGAAGAAATGGAGAGAAAGCAAGTGGTCTGGAGCTGTTCATGTGCCTGAGGGATCCGAATTACAAATGTGACTTCAAACGACAATAAAAAGGTTCACAAGTTCAATGTGTCCTCCCAGTGCGTCACCAACAACACAGACTGCCTAGGAATACCATGTGTCGTAATACCACTCGCCCGATCTCATCTGATCTTAGAAGCTAAGCAAGGTCAGGGCTGGTTAGTACTACAGTGCAGGATTTGAAAGATTTGCATGCATGGTTTCCTCACCTTACCATCTCTCTCATCTCCTCTCACTATCGATTTTCAAGGCTGGGATACGATCCCCTAATCCATTAGCCGTACAGACCCCATCATCATCTACAAACCCCGCATTCCCCCCAAAGGGACTCCATAAAGCCAGGGAGACAGAATAATGGAAGAAAGGTCAAGGGATGACCCAGAGGGAGCAACAGGGGCAACAGGGTCACCCCCTCTCCCAAATGGGGCGTCATCTAATCAACCAGCATGGAGGGGGTGAATAGGCTAGTGAAGCTGCTCCAAGCAAGTCTGAACTTCAAATGCTAAGCAAAAGAGAGAAACGAACACAGGGACCAGATGAGTAACATCAGCAAGTTCCTCAGTGCTGACACTTGCAAATGAACCAGTTCCCACACTTCACACATGTACAATTTCCTCAGAAATCTGATACGAGGCCTTGAAGCTCTGATGGGTCAGGGGCAACGATCAAGATCCCGAGTCGTTGAAAATAAAGCCACAGTTTTGCTCAAATTCAAATGAAGAATACAGACCGAAACCAGCTTAAGACAACTGGCCAAACGTGTCGATATCAAGACTACCCCGTATGCAAACGGCACACTGGATTGATTTGTATTACAAATCAGGCTTGTGTGAATGTAGCTTTAGTTTGGGTTCTAATCTAAATCTAAATCGAATGCTCAGCCCCTGTTTACGCTAGTGCGTTTTCGTTTTAAAACGGCGTTTTAAAATGAACACGATCCTCGCCCACACTGGCGTTTCCGCTGTATTTCAGAAACAATCTCCGTTCACACCACATGACCAAATACGCACGTCACATGACCATTCGTGCACACTGGTGCCAAGTCACGCCTTCATTTCCAAAAGTCTTCGTTTTGGTCCGTTTACATTGAAACCTGAGACCGGAGTTTTCAAACTACAACGGGCTCTTCGATGTCTCCGAAACTGTCAGTTTTAAAACGAAAAGGCACTAGTGTAAAACAGGGCCTCGGGCATGGACAAGTTCAGCAGGAACAAACGTCTGCAGACTAAATGGCATAGAAAATACATAAAATCAGACCACATTTGAATTTGGTTTTAAATCTGACTGAAATTAGATATCAGGACCGGCGACTCAGTTTGACCAACTAACATTTTCATTTCCCGGTGATCAGTAGCTCTGTAGACAAATTTGTCTTGTCAAGCAGTAAACTAAACGTAAGATCATGCGATTATAGCAGGTTTTTGACAAATGGGGCTTGATTAGATTTTTAAAATGCTGCAACTCTTGTACATCGCTGTGTACAAATGATCCTAAGTTACGGCTTGCGTTTTCCCGGATTTCCAAGGCAAATCACGGGTTTATATCAATGCACGTCTACTAAAAACCATTATCGTTTCTATAGTAACAACATACCCAAGGACCTGTATAGTGGACACAAGAGGTGAAAAAAAAAAAAAACAATTTAATAAATAAACGTGTCATCGCCAGCATGCTGCTGTGGTATATAAACTGTTATGGAAAAATAATCAACGTTGTGGCGGTAACAGTGACTCTGCTGTGTGTCGGACCACGTCACACCTCCACGTCGTTTATTATTTTCCTAGGACAGCACACCCAGTCATCTTGTATTGCTTATGTATCCTGTAACAAAAAGAGAACGAGCAGGAACAAAACTGTAAAAGTGGCCATTTTGTCCTCCATGCCCAGGAGAACGCCTGTATGAATCGGACCTATGTTGTTTTTGGCTTTAACTACAAATGAAATGTTTTGAGGACTTGTGCTTTCACACCTTATGTGCTGTTCCCATAGACCAGGGGTGTCCAATCTTATCCGGAAAGAGCCGGTGTGGGTGCAGGTTTACATTCCAACCAAGCAGAAGCCACACCCGAGTCTATTGAAAGCCACGATCAACTGATTTAAACAGGGGGATTCAGGTGTGGCTCCTGCTTGGTTGGAATGAAAACCTGCAACCACACCGGCCCTTTCCGGATAAGATTGCCATAGATCAACTTGGATACTGAGACTCCCTAAATTAAACCTGAATTTAAAACAAAAACGTTGACCGTTCCAGTGACTTCTCCAGCTCTCAATCACACGTGGCATTTCGTGAACATTTCTAATTAAACGCTTGTTTGAGATGTTGACATTTCCAGCACTGCCAAAGCAGGGCGCAGAACCAGGGTGTAAGGAGCTTTAAAAAAAAAAAAAAAAAAAAAAAAAAAAGGTTTTCGCATGATTTATGAAGTGTCGGTGAAAAGAACTCAAGATTTTCTGACATAAATAATCAGTGAATTAAATTGGAAAATATGTCTTGGATCAAATTCAATTTAGGCTAACGTCGGCTCTCGTACCGACACTCGGTAACGCTCCATGATTGAGATTTTTCGATCATAGAAATGAAAGCGAAATCAAGCGAACTCCACAATATGCGGAGGCGCGTGGAATTACCGAAAATTTTCCACAGACTTGTTCCAAGACGCGTCACAAATGGTAAATGGCGCACTTATATAGTACTGTGTCTCATTCACCCATTCACACACACACACTCACACATGCAAGGTGCTAGCTTGTCATCGGGGGCAACTTAGGGTTCAGTGTCTTGCCCAAGGACACTTCGGCATGTGCCGTCATCCAGGCCAGGATTCGAACCGCCAACCCTATGATTGGTGGATTAGTGGACAACCCTCTCTACCGACTGAGCCGCAGCCGCCCTCTCATCACAACGTCACCTTCAGCCAAAAGATCTCTTTGGTTCACGTGCCTCGAACACGAATACAGCTAAAAAGGGCTCATTTACCAACAAAACCGTGAGAGTCCGTGCCAAACATTTTTTAGGGGAAGAAAAAAAAAAATCCAACAACAAAACCAAAACTCCTGTACGGACAATATTTCACAGATTTCATTCGTCTTTGAACAACCAGAAAAAAAAACAAACAAAAAAAACCTCTTTACTGATTTAAAGTATCAGTATCACAACTCTTCCTGAACAATTCTCCTCCTGTTCAACATAGACCGTTTTAAAGCGTACACGGCGAACACACTTTCCGCACACGAATGTGAAGCTAGACTAAATGTACAAAAGCTTAAGACATGCAGAAGAGTTTGCTACAGTCTCGGCGTTCAGTTGCAACCACGGGAATTTGAACAGCAAAAATGTGTACACGCCCGTTAGGTGTTATCAGCCTGTAGTCTTTATGGCCTGAAGGCTATATTTTACCACCTGGAACTCAAGTCAGCAATGTATAGGCCAGAGCTATGGATTGAGCAAGTGCTGAAGCCTTAAAAAAAAAAAAAAAACACACCACCCCATTGATCTAAAATGAAGGACCGCCAACCCCGGAATTCGGACGTGTTGAAACCTAGTGATGAAACTCGAGTCAGCTGATGCGCAGAAACACTGCTGGCAGCAACATACATGCTTCTGATCTTATCGCCAAAAAATAAATAAATAAATAAAAAGAAGACAAGATTACACAATCAGACTATGTGCGATGCACGCAAACCCAAGGCAACATGTTTCTTCTGGTCTGAAGTCTTTCTATGGAATGTAACATCCATTTATATAACGAAAGGCTGCAAGACTGCCTCAGGGCCTGGCAAAGTTTTAAAGCATAACATGTAGAAACAACGGAACAGCCCGTGCGTTATTTATATACATGGAGTTCATTTTAACCTCAACAACCTCGTAAATATCGCAGTGTTGGATCACTGGTTTATATTTTCAGCTCTTGTATTGTTACTATTAAGATTTCTGGATGAGATGACGGGCTTGGAACTCAGGCAAATGAACAAAACGTTAACTTACGCCCCCCATAAGAAAAAAACTATTCATATGGGCTTAAAATCAGAATGATAACGAGGTGCAGTAAATGTAGGCTGATCATCAACCTTTAGTGCCGTTACATTCTCGATTCTGATTGGTCAATGATTGTTGGTCAATTATTTTCTACAACGGCAGCGTTGACTGTAGTTCCGGCCGCAAGGCAAATCACGGAGTTATATTAATGTGCTCCTTCTCAGTCCGTACAAGATTTCACGTGTTTTTTTTTTTTTTTTGTGATCATTGCGGCCAAAAATGCCTTTTTTCAAAATTTGTGCTGCAACTGGCGAAATTGCAATCGCACAAAATAGTTTTTCGCAGTGATGTTTGTTGGTAAATGAGATCTTTTAGCTATAATCACGTTCGATGCACGTGGATCGAGGAGGGATTTGGCTCAATGCGCGTCGTTAATGATGTCACATGACACGTCTTGCCCCAAATCTGCAGCATTTTTGAAAAATCTCCAAAAAAAAGCTCCTCTGAATATTGCGAAGTTTTTGCTTGATTTTTGCGCTAATTTCTACAAATCGCAAAATCCCGGAGGGACTGCCTTTTGATATTTTACTCTTTCTGTAGCAACTAATTCACAAGGAATTGTCCATGGCGGATTATTAAAAAAGAAAAAGAAAAACAAAACAAACAAACAAACAAAAAACCCACAAGTGTTGATACAGCAAAGCTTTCTGTAAGGAGACGTTTAGGCATGGGCATAACCACGCATTCTTTGGGGGGGGGGGTCCATATCCCCCTCAATGTTGAGGAAATACCAATCAGTCCCCCAACATACAGTAGAAAATATTTTCTATATGTTCCCATTTAATGAACCCTTCCAACGGATCTGTATTTTCATCACCTATTCTATTTATTTATGTCTATTCCTTTTTAATATATTTCCATGTGTTAAGGAAAATCGATGTGCCCCCCTCCAGTTGTACACTTGGTTACACCCAGATATATTGGTTTGTTGATATATTTTATCAGCTCAGTCTGTAAGAAATGGAGACAGCAGCCAAGTGTAGAAAAGTGCAGCAGAACATACGAGCTTTTATTCAGACAGGAAGTAACTAGATAACTAAACATTATGTAACCTTATCTTAGTATAGAAGGCATCACACCATGGCTTGGTTTGTTCTTAAGAACGTCAATTAACTGTTGATATTTGCACACCCACAAAGTAGGCTAGGCTAACGTCAGTTCCGGTTTTTGACCATTAACGTTACATTCACTTGCACATCTTCGCGCAATGAGAAAGGTGGGTGAGAAGACAACTGTTTGCGGCTGCTAAGTGATAGCAGGAACTAACGAATACTGCGGATTAAACAGAACTAGGATTTGAAAATATGTACGACATGTTCTTTAATATGTAAAGCTATGGTACTCTTTGGCTAATTGATAGTGTAGGAATGAAACATCTCATGACATGCAGTAACCTCCTGATGATTTTCATATAGCCACACAACATCGAGTGCCCGTTTTTAAATACCCAATAGCGTTTAGCTTACCTTTTGAGACTGGGCTAAGTCGTACCAGACAGTTAGTACCACGGATGTTTATAATGTTGGGGGCGGGACACTTCAGATTCTAGAAAGCGTTTGATTGGACAGTAAATCTGATGAGAAGCTGAAGTGCAGAATGATGTCATCAAAACCATTGATCTGTATTGGTGGTAGAATAAGGCTGTACAAATTGAAAGCATACATCTTCTAATTGCGAATTTCGTCATTGTTTTGGATCACACTAGCGTATAGATAACCTGAAGGTCGGCCATGTTCATACTAAAAGCCTCAAAACTCCACCCTTGCTTTTAGTCCGATTTTCATGCTGCACGGTCATGAGAAGCCATAAAAAGCAACAATTTAGAAACGGTTCACATGTACAGGCTAAAAATGTAAACGCGCCCTTTCCGTGTGCCATTTTTCCTCGAACATCGCAGCCTTTATCAGACGAGTCCAGATAAACAAATCCACAGGGTTCAGCCTGGTGATTCAGTGCAACTTTCTATTTAAGTATGAAGCATGAGCGTCATCTTTCACTCTCCATCCATATAAGGGGATTTTCAGCAGAGGGAAGAGAAAAAAAAAGAAAGATAGAAAGAGTGATGCTGTTATCAGACTGCACCCGGTGCCCCAGAGTCCTAGCTGGCATAATTTCATTAGTACAGAGCTCCAAGAATAGCCTAAAGAGAGAAGGCTATAAATTGAGATGTTCTATTATACACGTCATGATACCTGGGCATACACACTGGACACGTGCCGAGGTATGCTTGTACCCTATACTGTATGTACACACACACACACACACACACAGGACTTTAGTGCATGCAAGGTGCTTGGATAATTATCTTGAAAAAGGGGGGTCCTCTTCCCTGATCCTCACTTTCCCGCCATTTATGTGCCAAATCGTCATCAGCCTCCCACTTCCAACAAAACATAGCTCTCTAAACGGAGTCCAACGTCCTCCCTATTTGCAGTGTTCTCCAGACCGATTTGACAGGACGTTAAATCGAACATAAGACAGTCCCATCAAGGTTGGAATCAAAGATGACAGTTGGCCTAATTTGCACAGGCAGCAGGCTGAAGGAATCGGCTGCGAATCACCTGATCAGTCAAATCGACATGACGTGCAGCCTTTAAGATAAAGCCCCTCGGATGAACAGCATCCATCGGTTTAACCCACAAAGAGCAGAAGATTTATTGACTTGACTGCAAAGACCTCAGCGCCGTCTCAAGCATCCCACTGATGCAGACTGAAGGCCATAATAAACTCCACTCTGATCTGATTCCTCCCTCTCTCCACACTCATTAGAGCAAGAAGAGAGTCCATTTTTTACAACCCTCGGCATGTCCTGGACATGGAGGAAACTTCTGCGAGACACCAAACTTTTCTTTGGGGCATCTATGGGGACATGGGTGGGCAATGTAAATTTCAATGCTTATCTCGGGGGAACGCAAAAGCGTTGAAATAAAAAATTTCCTCCCATCTCAAAGCCCCCCCCACACCCAATTACCATGTCCCCTTAGGGGCTCCATACCCTTCTGCTATGGTACGACTCTCTAAACATGTTTCTTCAGCCCTATTCGGACAGGATTAGGTTTACATACCCGCCGTATGCAGGTGTTTTTTTGGTCTCTGGTCACCCGAAACCCGATGACTAAGTATGCGTTCACATAAGCAGTGTTTATCTGCTGGGTTTATCTCGAAAAGAACCAATCTGAGAGCAGGAGAACAACGGCTCGTTTCTCATGCAGCCAGAAAGCGTTTAGACTCTGAATCGACCCGACGACAGGAAGTGACTTTCTTTCCGATTCCTGCTGCAACTTTGCTTAATGAATTAGACTTGCTACATAGATATACTGCATATAGAAGCAACAGACATATAGTCACAATCCTTTATCGAATAAAGAAAGGATACAAAACATTTTTCTTTTTACCTTTTCATTTCTATACACACTATATTATTACTGGTGTCCATAACAGTAAGGGAGAGATTTTTCTTATAGCAGTTTACATTCGTCTCAAAGGAGATAGACAAAAGGGATGATAAAGTTTCAGATCAGTTCTTGTAAGACTCCGCCCCCCTCCTCCTCCTCCATTTTCACTACTATTACTCATGTGACATTCAAATTATTTTCTTGTAATAGTAGCATCAAGAATACTTTTAACAGTTTATTTATGGTTATGATTGCGTAATGTCTTATTGTTCATCATCCAAGATAAAAAAAAATAATTATATAGTGTGTATGCATCGATTTTGCTCATTTGCTTTTAATAAAGCAATATGACTCCAAAAACGCAGGTCATTCATACAGATTGCAAAGGAACCGGAGATTAGTTCTGCATCACCCATTTGTGCATCGTGTCCACACTTATGGAGAGTCAATTTATTTATTTATTTATTTATAAGAGGTAAATCGCCTCCAAAATTTCTTGAGAGCATTTCTTACAGAACAAAATCACGACGCTAAATTCTGTTGCTCTCTAGACTATTTATCGTTAGTAATGCAGCATGTGTAGGGTATATTTTGACTAACTTTATACATAATATTTCTTAAATAAACCAATGAATTAGTTTTGTTCGCACTGTAAATTATTATATATTTTACATTTTAAATATTTAGCATTACACACACACACACACACACATACATACATATATATATACACACACACACACACACACACATACATATATATATATATACATACACACACACACACACACACAAGGGCGCATCCATGTTATGGACATTGGGGG
>JAFFST010042048.1:0-23200 GCA_022414735.1 Noturus placidus | reverse complement strand
AGATCCGTTTGCAGGGAAATTTAATGCGGAACATATAGAGAATATTTTCTCCTGTATATTGGGGGGGGGGGACAGATTGGTATTTCCTCAACATCATGACCCCCCCAAAGAGTGTGTGGTTACGCCCATATATATATATATATATATATATATATACACACACACACACACACACACACATATTATATGAATGATGACCACTTTTGTTTACAAAAACACAAAGATTTATTTATTTATTATATTTATTTATTTATTATTTATGACCAATTAATTATTATTTATTGTTAATAAAAATAATAATGATGATAGGCCCAATAATGACATTTATTATTATTATTATTATTATTATTATTATTATTATCATCATCATCATCATCATCATCATTATTTGCATAAATTTTAACCCATTATTAAAACGTCTAACGAAGCAGGAAATGTGTATAAACACTTCAAATTAAAAGGAAAAACTGATCTCCATCGATTTTCTTTGCACTGGCTGCAAAAATAAATAATCTATAAAACACCGAGATGAAAAAGAAATGTACTCAAGACAGCTTAATAAAATAATAAGCTAAAAGTAACATGATCATCCAAATACAACTTTTATCGAGATGCTGAAACCGGATGTAACGTTTACATGTTCTTGCGTTGCTAAGATACCGAATCTGCTGATTATTATGGGCTGTTTTTGGAGGGTTATTCTTGTTTGCTGTATGTTTATGTAAACACTAACAGTACAGTACTGAGATGAAAGCTTTGGAACATGTGAAGGTTGTTAAAGCACAACCAGGTCTAAAATAGCACCGTAGAGCTAATACATTGTCATAATAATAATATTAATAATAATAATAATAATAATAATAATTCTGT
Organism: Noturus placidus; assembly: GCA_022414735.1. Lineage (NCBI taxonomy): Eukaryota > Metazoa > Chordata > Actinopteri > Siluriformes > Ictaluridae > Noturus > Noturus placidus. The sequence goes on along the minus strand of JAFFST010042048.1, from coordinate 22,330 downwards.
ACTGAGTGAATTAGCTGTGGTTAGCATAAACGCTTGCAGACAGCAAGCAACAATAGGAAAGAACGCAGACACACGCTGGCTGAAGTCCAAATCACGACTACACGGTAACAGAGTGCACTAAGGTATCACGTGCACACCATTCCTTCGAGTGCACTCGTGAAGGGAGGAAGCAGCCGTTTGGAACACAGCCCTTCCCCCCTCCAAGACAAGCCGCTTCGCCGCCTGCCGTTGAATCAAAACGAGAAACGGACTGTTAGTCACTCACCATCTGTGTATATCTTTATCGGTGTTGCAATTAAATAAAAAACAAAAAAAAAAATTTTTGCAGCACGAGCTCACGGTGTAGTCGGTAAACCTGATTTCGTAATCCCCCCCCCGTTATTATGTGGGCTAAAACTGATGTTGAAGCTCTTTTAGGTGCTTAGCGTTCCCCCACTGCTTCCTCCTCCTGAGCGCTTTTCAAGCGTGCATGGTTTTTTTTTTTTTTTTCTTCTTCTTTCTTCCAGCGCTTTATTATTCAGAAGGATGTCCACCGCCATTGGTTGAGTTGTTCAAACCCCGCCCATGCGCCACGCCCACTTTCCAAAAAGGCGCCCTTTGTGTGTGTGTAGGTTAAACGTTAGCAGAAGTTCCCTTTTTTTTCGGTATAAAAGGCCATTTTTAACTGAAAATATAAGACGCTATAAAAAAAATATGCATCATATGAATGATTGAAAAACTTTACGTTGTTATTCGCTTGTTTATTGATTAAGTAAATTAATTCTGAGCTCCAGTTTAGCTAGTTAGCCACGGTTACTGAGGACTGTTGCTATGGCCTAATTCGTCTACTATCTGGCCTAAGATGAGAATTATCCATCCATCTTCATCCGCTTACTCCTTTTCAGGGTCACGGGGAACCTGGAGCCTATCCCAGGAGGCATCGGGCACAAGGCGGGGTACACCCTGGACAGGGTGCCAGTCCATCGCAGGGCACAAGCACATACACACCCACATTCATACACTACGGACACTTTAGACACGCCAATCAGCCCAAATGCTAGTGTATTGAAATGTGTATACCAAAGGTACCCAGATGATCTACTGTTTCCAGTAGATTATGTTTGAAGTGTGGACACTTTGGGCGTTTCTCAAATATGCGTTCTTGCATCCTTATGAACTCGTACTATGTCATCATCCACCGCCAAATTTCCAATCAAGAATGCAAGTACCGGGGACACGTGAAATTACCCGGAGGTGTTGGTAAATGATCTGCACTTACGTAGCGCTTTTAAAGCTTAGCAGTTCTACAACATACTTCACACTGGTTCTCCTTCACCCGTTTACACACACACACACACACACACACACACACAAGGTGCTAGAGTTCAGTGTCTTGCCCAAGGACACTTCGGCATGGGATCACCTGGGCCGGGATTCGAACCACCAACCCTACGATTAGGGGATTAGTGGACAACCCGCTCTACCGACTGATCCACAGCCACCCTAATCGAACCGCCAACCATACGATTAGTAGGTTGAGATTAGTGTTCTTGACATCAAGGATGCATCGGAGGCAGACCTGAGCACAACTAACCCGCTTGAAGACCCAGAAGTCACTGCGGAAAGTCCCAGAAGTCACTGGGGAAGTTGTGGTGCAGTTGGTAGAGCCGGTTGTCCACTAATCGTAGGGTTGGCGGTTCGATTCCCGGCCCATGTGACTCCACATACTGAAGTGTCCTTGGGAACCCCTGAACCGATGGCAAGTTAGCGCCTTGCATGGCAGCTCTGCTACCATTGGTGTGTGTGTGAATGGGTGAATGAGACACAGTGTAAAGCGCTTTGAATAAAAGCGCTATATACAGTAAGTGCGCCATTTACTCTTAAATCAATCAAAATATGCATCTAAAACGAATGACTTTGATCTATGGTTTAGATTGAGGTATATTTGAGCTTGTTGAAAAGACGGATTTATCCCTCAGAGGGATTTTAATTAAACTACACTAGCTTCCATCCTGAGAGAACGGTAAACTTGCTAGCTTAGTTTTTAGTTAATGTGAGGTCGCAGTTGCAAACAGTGAGCTTACTACATTCAAACATGATTAGTTAACTTTTGGTTAATCAGCCGGTTAACAGTACATGTTACTGTTGCGAGTACTAGTATGGTTAACCAGCTGAAACATGTTACTTGGGGAGCACTGAAGAGTTGAGGACCCTGTCCCACTACGAGAAATGTTCTGGAACGGTCCATTGAGCAACAGGAAGCTCACGGCACATCTCAATTCTCACAAAGTTCCTTCCGAGGCTTCCTTCTTTTAAGGTAAACTGGCGAGAACAAAAACTTAATGAAAACACATGTTCGTTCTTTGCGTTCTTAGAATTGAGAAACAGCCTTTTCAGCTAATATTGCCCACAACTCCTTGCACGACGGAGGAGGAGGAGGAGGAGGAGGAGGAGTTTCGTGACCATTTGCTTATCTGAATTCAACCTGCAACATGGCCGACAAGTGTAACGTCAGTGATGGGTCTTCATTATTTAGGTGTAAGAACTTAGATGCTAATCACTAACAGAATATTTGTATGTCACGTAAGATTAATGGTTGGATGTTGTGTAAAAAGAGTACCATTAAAGTGACAGTGTGCGTAAATAGCCAGCAACGTTCTATTCTGTTACACGACGTGTCAGTATGTTCCAGTATTTCCATACTCTTTTGCTACACACTCAAAAGTATGTACTTTTTTTAGTGTAAGAAGGGTGAATTGGGACACAGCATGTATATCCACCTTATTTTCCAGCGTGGAAATAAGCAATAGCGCCTATTTCCTTTTTTATGCGTGAGACGTCTGGATCAATTCCGCACTCGCTTGTAAATGCACTGAATTCATAAACATCTTGTGAGCTATTGCTGCTATTTCTTACAATGATGCCATGATTATGATCCTGTTTTTACTGTTAAGGAGAGCTGTACCTTAACTTTCAATCCCTAAGTATATTTACAAGTATTTTAGTACTTTAACACAAGTAAAAATATAAACAGAAAATTGATTTATTTCATTTTGTTAGTTGCTAAGTCTGAACTGTAAGCGAAGCTTTTTGATTACACAAGCGACTGTTACGAACAGACGTAGCTAATGTTAGCTTGCTAGCTAGCCAGTCTCACTGTTAAATCACAGAACAAACATCGAGAATAACTTCATTGTCTGAATCAGCTGCTTTTTAGGGACACTGGACACAACTAGGCTATCAAACAACTAGCTCATCTCAGTAGCATGTAACCTCATTCACACACTCTTTAATGTATGTGGATGTGCTGGGACACTGGGCAGTTGTGGATCAGGTGGTAGAGAAGGTTGTCCACTAATCGTAGGGTTGGTCGATTCCCGGCCCATGTGACTCCACATACCGAAGTGTCCTTGGGCAAGACACTGAACCCCAAATTGCTCCCGATGGCAAGCTAGCACCTTGCAAGGCAGCTCTGCTACCATTGGAGTGTGTGTGAATGAGACACAGTGTAAAGCGCTTTGGATAAAAGCGCTATATAAGTGCGCCATTTACCATTTACACCGCCTCAGAGGTTTTACTGGAGCCTCATAGCCCAAACGCTTCCCTTGAGTCGGACGTGCATCTGTGAAGCTACTATCAACAAAGTGTAAATAGAAAACACTATTACAGTCACTTCCCGGGCTTGTTTTTATTCAAAGCCGAAGAGCTTCTTCCTTTTCAGGAATATAGAACCTCATCTACATTCAGCTCTGGTGAGCAGTTTATCATCAAAACACACCTGCTCGAAGAAAACTTTATTTGTGCCAGTTATTATGGCATATATCAACAGTACCAGTTTTTGACGAATCCATAACTACTAATGTTAAATATGAGACAGACATTAAATAGCAGTGAAGATGGATACTGTGATGAATACAAAGTAGGCAGCTGAAATAACTGGAAATGGCTGACCGGAAGCCTTAATCAAAAACATCAGGACATTGGAAATAATGCAAGAATGGGTGGATGTCCTGACAGGGGTTTAAAAGAAGAAGCCGAAGTGTCTGTGACCCTCTAGTGGCTGAATCAAGCACAATTTGTAACCAGTTAGTGAGTGGAGACTGAGCAAATATAACGTAAATATACACTTTTCAGAAATTACCGGTTCAAACTATAGAACAAGCTTGAGTTTTATTTAATTTTTTTTTTGCTAGCTATAACTTGCTTTGATAGAATTAACCCAAGGTCTCTTATAATTTTAGTTTATTCTGCCAACTTACATAGAAAGTAGAGGAAAGCAGTGCATATTTTCAGCCAGGATGAAGACATCTCTATATTTAATTTTATTTGGATTATTACACATTCAAATAGAGAATAAAATATGACAGGACAGTTATACCATGCTTTTATTCCTCTAGTACAACAGAAATTTTTGCAAATCAAGTTAAATTTCATAATTTTAACTATTATGCTTTCATAGTTACATTTAATGTTGTGGAACATCCATGAAATCTTGGTTCTATTAAATGCTACAACAGCAGATATACAGGTCCTTTGATATAGGTCTTGTATTAGTACAGTTGCAAAATATGGGGTCACTGCAAAGGCTGGAGAGTAAACAACTCTTAAAAGCCCAAGCTTGACAGCAATGACCCGAGGCCTTTCTAGGCCCTAGAAAGTCTTGTCAAGAAATTAGGCCTTTCTAAATAGCATGTCAAATGATCAATAGAAGGTTTTAGAAACCACAACATCTCTAGAGAGACTACTGGTTCAACCTTCCTTCTTAAGACTGCAGTTGGAGAGGTGCAAAGGACTACACAACACACGATTTAGATCACAACTGCAAATACAAGTTGTGTAAGAAAACATTTTATTTCAAAAACAAGTCAAATATTTCTCAACCACGAACGGACCAAGGGTTACTTGTGTTGCCAGATGGTCCCCTAGAAGAGAAAAGCAGACAGTTTAGTAGCATACACAACAGGCTTTAAAGAAAACCATGAAGTCTCCTGGAATTAGATGGTACAAGAACACATGGTTCTAAAGTTCTAAATCCTAGACTCCACAGAATACAAAAAACACCTCATCCAGTCAAAGTCACGTGTTGAAACAAGGTGAGCATCACACAAGCCACTGGATTCCTAGGTTTCATATTAATGTCTGATTCATGGTGCCGTGTAAGTGGTACTTTGCAAGTTGAAATAACAATTCCCATCTAATGGGAATCAATAGACAAATACACCATGGAGCATGTAGCCCCTAAAAAGTCATCTGCATGACTGCAGATTCTATTCTACTATAGAGAACTTCCAACATTTGTACAGCAGGCCATAGCAAGTAGTGTTTGCAAGAAGGTAATCAGGGGACAATAACAAGTAGCATTGGGAACAAGCTAGGCAGCCAACATTAGCTAAAACTTTGAGGATTACCTTTTCAAGACTGCAATTAGTTTTATAGCTTTAACCACATACTGTGTATTAATTTTATCTAAAGCAAATACTGCTATAAATGAACTTTAAAATATAGAAGCCATACGTTACTGTTCAGTGAGAGCAGCCATGTTGATTTGATGTCACTCTAAACAGGGAAGGAACTTCCTTGAGAAGTAGCTGAGAAGACTACTCAAATTTTAAGTCAAGGGGGCATTTTCAGTGGCTTTTACCAGTTGTAGATGGGGAATTACAAGTTGCAACTTACATTTACATTTATTCATTTAGCAGACGCTTTTATCCAAAGCGACTTACAAGTGCACACTCACACACCAATGGTAGCAGAGCTTCCATGCAAGGTGCAAGCTTGCCATCGGGGGCAACTTAGGGTTCAGTGTCTTGCCCAAGGACACTTCGGCATGGGATCACCCGGGCCGGGATTCGAACCACCAACCCCACGATTCGTGGATTAGTGGACAACCCGCTCTACCCACTGAGCCACAGCCGCCCTCATTTATAGAATTAAAATCTTAATACTAAATGGTACTAATAAAAAAAAAGGAAGAAATATAAAATAAGTTACTCATATTATATCTCTGAATAAGTTTGGTATTAAAGCACTTCTCCCTCAAACACAGCATAAGGATTTCCAGAGGAACGTTTCCACTGTACCCTTTCCTGATTGATCTCATCCCTTCCTCAAGCTGCAGTGGCTGTTGCAACAGGTGCACACCTGGTCAGCACCATATGCAGCAGTCCATCTAGAAAGAGATCATAATGCTTTGCAAGTCACAGCTCATCAGCACTGTACCATTTTAGGGTTATCAGTATATACCTATCGCCAGAGAATGAGCAAGCCTTGTGCTCAGCATCAGAAGGGGCAGACGCTTCTGTTGCCTTCAAGGTGCACGTAATGTAGACCTGGCAAGAGAGTCCAATATATAGTAACAGTTAAAGGCACCAGTTACAATAAACAGTCATTACTTACCAAGCTACCATTCCCTTGCTTGGAATCAACCAAACACCTAGAAGGATTCATAGTTAGGGTTTTGCTGGTCAGCTTACAAGTGCACAAAGAACCTCACTCACCCATAATTCTCAATGAAGGAATATCTGGGGACTGTATTTATGTCAGGGACAGCATTGCCCACACAGCTGTCTACAAGGACATTCAGGGGCACATTGTTGAATGGCAGTACCGACGCCTCAATATTTATTAGCTCGCCCAGGTAGTACTGGTTGGACAGCCTTTCAGACATCCAGTCATCTACAAGAAGAAACTTCATTAGTAACCAATCATCCTCAAACAAACAAGCTACAGTTTAACCTTGATACAAACCCATCATGAGCCTTAAAGAGAACACAAAATGTTCCTCAGCAGCTTGGCTAGAATCATGCGATAGCCAAGCAGGCAGGAGAGTACTGCTGGGAGAATCACGGAATCTGGAGAGCATTTGAAAGAAACAAGATTTAGTAAAGATGTCCAAGTAAACCCAAACAGGTTTAACATATGGAACCATACCTTGGGTAGTGACACTCAATTGAAATGGGAATACCACTGAAAGGCTCTGAAGCAAAACCAAGGACAAAGATGTAGACCAGTTCATCCTCATTCACCTGAGAGTGAAGTAAAGCAAGCGATCATATGATTTAAACAGAACCAAGGACTTCTAGAAATAAAGAAAGACTTACAGCCAATTTGCTGTTGCAGCCATCCAGTCCAGATTCATAGATAAGGACTTGAGAAGCAGAATTTTCCCCTTTAGCAGCACAGCTTCCAAGAGTGAGGGCAGCAGTATTGATGGGTTTACCATTACCAAACAGATTTTTCTTCACTGCCACATACACTGAAGTCGCATTGCACTCTGCTGTTACACTCAAAGAAGGAAGAGGATCAAAATGCTTTCCAAACTGCACTGGTGGTGCTCCTGAAGTAGCGTGAAGTTTCCACAGTCATGGACATTGTGCTCCAGCCAATCCAAAAACAACACACACATCAGTACAAAACCACCAACTTGTTTGGACTGCATTGTTATTGTGTCTGAGAATTCTAAGTACACGCTGACTATTCCATTTTATACTATATTTCAGGCACACCTTTTAATTATCTGGACATTCTTCTGTTGTTTTAGCATTTGGGATACCTCACAGGTGACACCAATTAGTATTTTATACTTCCTAACATCTGATTGGTTCAAAATCTCAATTGGCTTGGCCTAGTGTAGAACACAAACTTATTTTTAGACTTTGAAGGAGTTTGCCCAACAATGGTTGAGTGACAGCTCTAACAGATTATAAGTTACTACTAACTCACGTGATCTAAAATTACACAGATAAGTCATAAAAACTTAACAGTTCCTGTGTTAAAAACAAACAAAACCCAAAACAACCTAACTGGTCAGGTATAGTGAAAATATTCATAATTATCTACTCTGTACATCCTCTAATGACTTGAAATCAAATCTGAGGATGAATCAATACATGAACGTTAATCTTTAAGTAGGACCATATCAGGTTTTCCCAGTTGGTTTTATTGAAATGAATGCATATGCTTGGGAAAACATTATGGTGGAAAGACATAATATACAATATGTAAAGCTGATGTGACTGGCCTGATGTGTGTTTTAATTTTTACAAAGTATGTAACAGCAGTTTGCCTTCCATTAAAAGCTATGTAACTCATGGTCAAGATCATGTCATTTACAACATGAATTACTGTAAAAGTGCTTCAGTTCTTAATGTCCATCTGGAAAGCTTTGACCACAAGGTTCTTTAAGCAAGAGACATCACTGGATTGTGTAATTTGCCAAAACTAAATTTGTAATGATTGCTGGATGTTCTTCTGGTGATGGATATTTGAGTTACATTCAGGTATGCATATTGATCATTGGAATTTCTTAACACAAACTTTGACCCAACAGTTAAACTTGTCTACAAATCCTAAGGGGGTGAAATAAAGACTAAAGCCAGCTCAGGTAGGCTAGATTACAGAAAAGATAGTAAAGAAGCCACAAGCATAATTTATAAGCTTGCCAGAAATACAACGATCTTTTTAGACTGATTGGGAGCTCTACCCAGTTAACCTTTGACAGTTGCAGTGAGAGTTCAAGAAAGTTGGATTTAGAAATAGAATATCTTCCAGCATAGCATGTAGTATTCCTTCAAGTCTGTTCCACTGGGAGACCTGCTTTAAACACCAATTCAGTGCCAAGCCAGGAACATTCCCCACCACCAGGAGCCAGAAGGTGTAACAGCCTTCCAATCAAGTGTTCAGGTCTTCAGTCCCAGTACAGGCAGAAGACCGCTTGGTTTATTTAAGCCTTTTGTTAATAGCTTTTCTTGGGTAGAGACACAAATTTGTAGGGACTACAAGCATGGAGTGTTCTGGTAAAGAGGAATGTTTGCATAGCACCTTAATGTCAGACATCTCCTGGCTAGCCGTTTTAGTTATCCTACTTGCACTCTGCCCATTACAAAATAATACCCAATTGTGTCAGAAAGAACAAGGCATCACAAGACATACAGATTATAAAATTTTATTTAGACAGTCATTAGACTATGAGACATTTTCCAGAACCATGATGGGTCCAAGGCTCACTTCTTTCTCCAGCTGCAAGCCTGCAAATAAAGCTAAAATGCATGATCAGGTTACAAAGCAACAACAGAGTCATAGGTTGTGTAGTGGCAATTTAAGACAAGTTACATGAACATGGTTCTCCCAAATACCTTGCTCTGATGAGAGATCACCCCCCTTCCTCACACCACAGCTGCTGCTGCAACTGCATACCTGGTCAGCTCCATATGCAGCAGTCCATCTAGGAAGAAACAGTAGTGTGTCAGTCACAGCTCACCTGCACAGTACCAACGGTCACAGAAACATACCTATTGCCTGAGAAGGAACAAGCCTTGTGCTCAGCATCAGCAGGGGCAGATGCTGCTGTTGCCCTCAAAATGCATGTAATATAGAACTGGAAACAAAGGGAGAACAAGTTACATCCTGACAGTTAAACATGCCCATCACCCCTGACGAAACAGTCATCACCTACCCAGTTACTGGTCACTTGCTGAAACTTGAATGCCTCCAGCTGAAACCCCAGCTTATCTGCTTGAGTCTGGGACATGAAGTGGGAACTGGAGTGTGTAAGCTTGGCATCAATCAAGCACCTGGAAGGATTTATACAGTTAGGAATGTTCAGGACAGCTTACAAAGGCTCACACAACCTTCACTCACCCATGGTTCTCAATGAAGGAATATCTGGGGACTGCATTTATATCAGGGACAGCAGTGGCCACGCAGCTGTCTACAAGGACACGCAGGGGCACATGGTAGAACTGCACTACAGATGCCTCAATATTTATAAGCTCACCCAGCTGGTAGATGTAGTCAGAAGGTCTTTCAGATATCCAGTCATCTACAAGAAGCAGCTTTATTAGTAACCCATCCTCAAACATGCAAGCTACAGTTCAACTATGATACCAACCCATCATGAGCCTCAAGGAGAAAACAAGATGTTCCTCAGCAGCTTGAGCAGAAGCATATGCAATCCAAGCAGGCAGGAGAGCACTGCTACTCACATTGTGGAATCTGGAAACCATTCAAGACAGGACCATCACAGATGAGCACATCCTCCCAAGTAAACCCAAACAGATTTTGGAACAGAGCAATACCTCAGATAGTGACACTCAACGAAAGCCATAGCACCAGCACTTCTTAGAATGGGAGCACTACTTAAGGGCACTGAAGCAATACCAAGGGTGAAGATGTAGACCAGCTCATTTGCAGTCACCTAAATGAGAGATGTAAATGCAAGTTGAAATCTGATATTGAGCATAAAGCAAAACTAAGGTATAGAATAGAAGACTTACAGTCAACTTGCTGTTGCAGCCATGCAATGGTGATTCATAGACAAGGACTTGAGAAGAAACATCCACCCCTTTGACAGCACAGCCTCCCAGTGTGAGAGCCGCAATATTGAGGGGTGCACTAGTACCAAACAGGTCTTTTCTCACCTCTACATACACTGCAGTCTCATTACACCTTGCTGTTACACTCTGGGCAGGAACAGCATTAGACTGTCTTACAAAGTTCACTGGTGCTGGTGGGGTTGGGATTTGTGGTGCTACTGGATAACGCCAAGTCAGTTTCTGCATTGGCCTCTGCATTACTTGCTGGTCTTGAGCATCTGAAGGGTTTTGAAGCTGCAATCCAAGTGGTGCTACTGCAGGGCTTCCACTCTGTGGATTAATTAATGCCCACTGAGAAGGCAATCCAGCACTCACTTGCAGTGAAGGATGACCTGGCTTGTTAGGTTGAAGCCCAGCAGGAACGTTCCTCAATCCTGGCCATTGTGCTGCTGACAACCCAACTGCCAATAGCAATAGCACACTGAACCCAATTTGGTTGAAACCCATTGCTGTTAACAGACAACTACAAGCACACTGCTGCTTGGAGAGCACCTCCTATTTATGCAGGCAGGTATTCAAGCGTTTCTAAACATCCTGACTGTCTTCTGAGCCTGTTGATTTATAATTGGGCTGCCTAACAGATGGCAGCAATTAGAATTTTATTGCCCCTTGCATTTGATTGGAGGAAGCTCTTAATTGTCCAGGTCACAAGACCTAGCTAAGCAATTTTCCAAACATAGAACTGAAATGTAACTTTAGACCTTAATTGAGGACATGAGGTAAAAAATAAATATAAAAAACTGAAATGTTTTGTGTTGCCACAGAACATTTATTGTGAGCTGCAAAAAAAAAGCATACCTGCAGCTTAGTTATTAATAATTTAAGTCGGGTTTTTGCTGTAGGCTCATGAGTTAGAAATGAGTAACAGAAACCAAGGTAGTATTCCTTGGGGGTATTCCTGGGGGGTATTCCAGAATACAGGGATAACTTAGCATCACATAAACCCTGAGCTCTTAGTTGATTAACCCAAACCTTGCTTACTCTGAGTATGTCGATTCCAGAACACCGGTTAGAGTAAGTTTAATCAACCTCCAAATGGTAACTCAGATGTAATGTGCTTGCACGGCGAGTACATAAAGACATTATCAATGGATCACCCATTTCAGGAGTCACCATGGAAAGCCAGCGTGAAAAAAGCGAGCTGCATACCTCAGCGAAGCAGACTTAGAGGTTTTAATGCATGTTTATGAGGAATTTAAGACATTCATTCGGAGAGAGAGCTGGCTTGAGAAAAAGTGCCAGATCCAGTAAATGCTTGAATATATAATTTCATAAATATCAGAAAGTTACCTTTCATGCTAAATTAAAAATTGATCCTATTAGACCTGTGCCATAACATTTACTAGATATGCCTTTACCTTTAGCCCTCCATCAATATCTTAACATTGTACATGATAATAATACTACTAATATAATAGGCTTTATACTTTATCAGGTGTAATCCTTCTAGACCCAGAAGAGCTTGGCGCCCAGTCAAAATGAAACACAAAAAAGATATTTCACAAACTTCTTAATTGTAACCTAACTAATTAGCCCAAGCTTTTTTAATAACCTTCCTCTAGGTTCTATATAGCCACAGGAAGAAAGCAGAGGCCCATAAAATGGGTGGGGGACCACCAGCACCTTCCCTCACTCTGGCTGAGGAGCTGGCACTGTCCCTTACTAAAGGGGGCAGTTCCAGGAGGCAGTTAATCATGATATAAGTTGCTTGGTAAAATGTATGTGTATTATATTAGTACTTATTATTAGTGTTTTTTTGTTTGCTTGTTGCCTGCCACAGTCTAAAAAATGGAATTTTAAAATAACTCTTTATTGGCAATGTTTTGCTTGTGCATTATGCATGTATATTTAATTTTACTGCATATGGTATGTACTGTAATCTTAATTGTAGTGCCCTTACTAGATGTTCCTTATGTTTTAGTATATTGGTTGAATTTGTTTGAGAATGTACATGATTTCATATTGTTACAGTTGCTGATGGACACATTGTATTAACCCACCCTCCTGCAACAGCACATCCTGCCACAGTCGAAAGTGATTATTGTCTTCAGATATTGTTTCGGTTTGCTAGACCAAATATCATTAGTTATTTGCAGTGTAGGATGAAGAAGAATAAGAGACCATGTGATTATTAAAACTGTCATTGTCCCCTTAAAGATTATGGCGATTCCTGTACATAGGAGGGTCTATCTACCTCCACACAGAATCTTGGCAGTGTAAAAAATGTTTGCAGTTGTGCTGATTAAACAAATATTTGGTCTGTGTATATATTACAGATATTTAACATCAATCATATTGAATTACCATTGTCTTTCTAGCTGCCTTAAAAGGAGCTGTATGAGGTCAATCATCAAATGCACATTAGAAAAAGTGACATGGACATGGACCTTCTACAACTTAAAAAAAAGCTGTGTTTGTCTAATGATGATTCTGTTATTTATTGCTGAACGGTAAAGCAATTAAATGACAAATGTCAATCTAAGACAAATGTCTTTCAATTACAATAAATAAATAAATAAGAACCACACTTGACTGTTTACTTTGTGCATTAGTCTTTAATTAGAAGTGAATTTGGCAGATCACATCTTGTAACACCCTGCAATCTCTATTTAGTCCACTGGGTTAACTGGGAGGTTCATCCAGATCATTTTCATAAAGAGTCGAGGGCCTCGGAATATTCTAGTATTAGGTACAAACCCTGGTCATTTTTGCTTCCATGTTGGTGAGGTGGGATGGGTCGCATATTACCAAGTAAATAGGGACCAGTAATGAGTGGCATTTAGTTTGTTAAACCTTGATTCAGCACCCAATACTCTACTGTTAGCTGCACATTGATGCTATGGAATTACTTCCTGTTAACATAGTCTCCTTCATTCACTGAAGGTGCTTTAATATCTCCATCAATGCATCCATCACATTTGGAAACCTGAAATTGCCAGGGCCTTGCACAAAAGTGTTGAGGAACCCTTTGAATGTAAGCAATACTGTACACGAATGGCCCCACAAGCGCTGCATCGCCCATGTTATACAGAAAACTCTCTCTGGCAGAAACAAAAATGAAGGCCAATGCATGAAGTGTGCTCAGTGTTAAGCCTGTGTGCTCTCTGGAAGTGTGCTTGTTTTAAAGAATACCGATGACAGAAGATTTGTTTGTGATGAGCCAAAAGACTGGTTCATGTTAGCAGAACTGTACAATCTGTTTATGCATACATACAATGTCCACTTTAATATAAACACCTGTCCACCTGCATATTTTAAATTCATGTAGCACTTCATGAACATTGTCACAAAGTTAAGTTATTTTATTTTACATAAAGCTGCAAGTTTACACACTGATTAAAGGCTATGGCTAGCTCTTTCTCTGTTTAAATCACAACTGCACATACAAATCTTGTAATAAAAGGTTTTACGTCAAAACACGTCAAACGTTTCTCAACGATGATCGGACTAAGGGTTACTTGCGTTGCCGGCTGGAACACTAGAAGAGAAAAGCAGACAAACGTTACAAAAAGAAAAGGCTTTAATGAAAACCGTGAAGTCTCCTGGAATTTGAAGGTTCGAAAACACATGGTTCCAAAGTCCAGATTCCAGAGAATACACATAATTAATCCAGTCAAAGCCTTCATGAACCAAGTCATGTGCTGAAACAAGCTGAGCATTACACAAGTCACTGGATCCCTAGGGTTCATTAATGCTGGATTCATGGTGACTTGAAATGGAATTACTACTTATAGGCTCTGAAGCAATGCCAAGGGCAAAGACATTGAACAGGTCATCCTCATTCACTGAGAAAGATGTAATGCAAGTAAACACAAGATTTAAACACAACCAAGGATTTAACCCTGCTTTCTGCGATACCCCCCAGGAATACACCCTGGCGTTCTGTTACTCCTTTCTAACCCATGAGCTTACAACAATAACGCCACTTTAATTAAGCTGCAGCTATGGTATTTTTTTGCAGCTCACTATAAATGTTCGGTGGCAACACAAGACATTTAATTTGTTTATATTTCTTTTTTTACCTCACGTTCTCAATCAAGGACTAAAGTTACATTTCAGTTTAATGTTTGGCAAATTGCACAGCTACCTAGACAATTTATGTGACCTAGACAATTTAGAGAATTAAGTGCTTGGTCCAAACAAAGGTTGAGTAAAATTCTAATTGCTGTCATCTGTTAGGCAGCCCAATTAGTTATGCAACAGGCTCAGAAGAACATCAGGATGTTAATAAATGCTTGAATACCTGCCTGCATAAATAGGAGGTGCTCTTCAACTAGTGATGTGGTTGCAGTTGTCAATTAATAACAATGAGTTCCAAACAAGAGTTGTTTGGTGTACTGTTGCTATTGGCAGTTGGGTTGTCAGCAGCACAATGGCCAGGATTGATGAACGTCCCTGCTGGGCTTCAACCTAACAAGCCAGGTCATCCTTCATTACAAGTGAGTGCTGGATTGCCTTCTCAGTGGACATTAATTGATCCCCAGAGTGGAAGCCCTGCAGTAGCCCCACTTGGATTGCAGCTTCAAAATCCTTCAGGTGCTCAAGACCAGCAAGTAATGCAGAGGCCAGTGAAGAAACTGACTTGGCGTTTTCCAGCAGCACCACAAATCCCAACCCCTCCAGCACCAGTGAACTTTGTAAGACAGTCTAATGCTGTTCCTGCCCAGAGTGTAATAGTAAGGTGCAATGAGACTGCAGTGTATGTAGAGGTGAGAAAAGACCTGTTTGGTACTAGTGCACCCCTCAATATTGCTGCTCTCACACTGGGAGGCTGTGCTGTCAAAGGGGTGGATGTTTCTTCTCAAGTCCTTGTCTATGAATCACCATTGCATGGCTGCAACAGCAAGTTGACTGTAAGTCTTCTATTCTATACCTTAGTTTTGCTTTATGCTCAATATCAGATTTCAACTTGCATTTACATCACTCATTCAGGTGAGTGCAAATGAGCTGGTCTACAGTTTCACCCTTGGTATTGCTTCAGTGCCCTTAAGTAGTGCTCCCATTCTAAGAAGTACTGGTGCTATGGCTTTCGTTGAGTGTCACTATATGAGGTATTGCTCCATTCCAAGATCTGTTTGGGTTTACTTGGGAGGATGTGCTCATCTGTGATGGTCCTGTCTTGAATGCTTCCCAGATTTCACAATGTGAGTAGCAGTGCTCTCCTGCCCGCTTGGATTCCATATGCTTCTGCCCAAGCTGTTGAGGAACATCTTGTTTTCTCCTTGAGGCTCATGATGGGTTGGTATCATGGTTGAACTGTAGCTTGCATGTTTGAGGATGGGTTACTAATGAAGCTTCTTCTTGTAGATGACTGGATATCTGAAAGACCTTCTGACTACATCTACCAGCTGGGAGAGCTTATAAATATTGAGGCATCTGTAGTGCAGTTCTACCATGTGCCCCTGCGTGTCCTTGTAGACAGCTGTGTGGCCACTGCTGTCCCTGATATAAATGCAGTCCCCAGATATTCTTTCATTGAGAACCATGGGTGAGTGAGGTTCATTTTGAGACTTTGTAAGCTGTCCTGGGCATTCCTAACTGTGTAAATCCTTCCAGATGCTTGATTGATGCCAAGCTTTCGCACTCCAGTTCCCACTTCATGTCCCAGACTCAAGCAGCTAAGCTGGGGTTTCAGCTGGAGGCATTCAAGTTTCAGGAAGTGACCAGTAACTGGGTATGTGATGACTGTTTGATCAGGGGTGATGGGCATGTTTAACTGTCAGGATGTAACTTGTTCTCCCTTTGTTGCTAGTTCTATATTGCATGCATCTTAAAGGCAACAGCAGCATCTGCTCCTGCTGATGCTGAGCACAAGGCTTGTTCCTTCTCAGGCAATAGGTATGTTTCTTTGACTGTGTTGGTACAGTGCATGTGAGTGGTGACCACTAACACACTACTGTTTCTTCCTAGCTGGACTGCTGCATATGGAGCTGACCGGGTATGCAGTTGTTGCAACAGCAGCTGTGGATCGAGGAAGGGTCGTGATCTGTCATCAGAACCAGGTATTTGGGAGAACCATGTTTATGTAATTTGTCTTTGCACTCTAACCTGAATTGCCATTACACAACCTATGATTCTCTTGGCGTTGTGGTTTTGTACCCTGTTCATGCACTTTACCTTTATTTGCAGGATTGAATCTGGAGAAAGAAGTGAGCCTTGGCCCCATCATGGTTCTGGAAAATGTCTGGTAGTCTAATGACTGTCTAAATAAAATTTTGTAACTTGTATGTCTTGTGATGCCTCTTTACTTCAGACACACAATTGGGTTTGGACAGATTGCAACCAGGGGCTCTGGAACAACTAATTGACTGCATAGCTAGGAGGGTTAGTGAGAAGATAATTGACATAAAGGTACAGTGGAAATGTTCATCTGGAAATCATTATGCTGTCTTTAAGGGCATTTGTAATTCCCCATCTACAACTGGTAAGCCACTGAAATGCCCCTACATCTTGGGTACTTCTCAATGAAGTTCCTTCCCTGGTTAGTGACCTCAAATTAACATGGCCTCTCACAGTAAACAGTGGGAAGTATGGCTTCTATACTTTCAAATTGGTTTATAGCAGTATTGGCTGAAGATCAATTAACACAAACATGTTACTTGGTTGAAATCTATAACACTAACCCTACTAATCAGTCTTGAATAATCCTCAATGTTGGCCAGCTATCTTGGATTCCACCCAGCCTAGAACCTTTCCAGTGCTGCCCAGGCCGGAGAGAGTTGACAGGGCACTCTGATGGTTCAATGTCAAAAGCAGCAGAGCGGTCCAGTAGGATGAGGACAGATGATCTAGAGGTTACTCTTGCTAGTCGTAAGGCTTCAGTGACAGACAGCAGAAAAGTCTCTGTGAAGTGATTTGCTCTTGAAGCCAGAATGATTGGTGTCCAGGAGGTTGTACTGTGTGAGGAAAATTGGAGAGTTGTTTAAAAAAAGCTCTTTCAAGAGTTTTGGAGAAAAGAGAGAGGAGGGGAAATGGGTCTCTTGGTGTCCACTACAGCAGGGTTAAGTGATTGTTTAGGTGTTTTTTAAAGCAGGGGGTAACCTGGGCCTGCTTAAATGAGGTAGGGTATGTGCCAGTAGAGAGGGATGTATTTAGGATGTGAGTGCAGGTAATGGTGTGGGAGAGATGGCCTGGAGAAGAGATGGGATCAAGAGGACCGGTTGTTGGATGGTTAGAGAGGAGGGTTTTCGAGACCTCAGTCTCTAAGAGGGGAGAGAAGGAACTCAGTTGGGAGTTACGTGGAGGAGGAGCGGGTCTAAGCATGTCTGGGGTTGAGAACTGGTTCCTGATTGATGTAACCTTGTTGGAAAAGAAAGTTGCAAAATCATCTGCAGTGAGAGGTAGGGGAAGGTAGTTGAGTGGGAGAGAGGAAAAGAAAAGGTTTTGAAGAGTGCGGGTGTTTGGAGAACTACCAATCTTGGTAGTATGTGGCTTTAGCAATGGAAATGCTATTGGAAAAAGAGAAGTTTCTGATAATTGGTTAGGTTAGTTGGATTGTTACATTTGCGCCATTTCTTTTTAGTTGCTCTTAGTTTGGCCTGGTTGCTACGCAGCGCTTCTGAGAGCCAAGGGCTAGAGAGTGATGTGCGAGCAGGTCTGGAGGTTATGGGGCAGATGCTGTCAAGAGATGTTGGGGTGGAACATATCATGTCAGTTGCGGCATTTAAGTCAAGTGAACAGAGGTGGCTATCAGAGGGAAGTAAGGTTGTGACAATGGAGGAGAAATGTGAGAGGGAAAGGGAGCAAAGATTGCAACAAAAAGAGATAGAGGGAGGAGAAGGTGAGGGAGGAGAAGGTGAGGGGAGAGAAATAGAGAACTGGATAAAGAAATGGTCAGATGTGTAGAGAGGAGTAATGAGGAGATTGTGTGGTGCAACTACGTGTGAGGATGACATCAAGCTGTTTGCCAGCTTTGTGGGTTGCTGGTGTGGTGAACTGCTTGAGGTCAAATGTGGGAACGAGAGCAAGAAAGTCAGCTGCATGTGGCTTGTCTAGATGAATGTTGAAATCACCAAGGACCAGAAGTGGAGTTCCATCATCTGGGATGGTGGACATTAGCATGTTAAACTCATCGATGAACTTCCCTAGTTGACCTGGAGGCCGGTAAACAAGAACGTGCATTTTGGCAGGGTGAGTGACTGTTGCAAGCATGAAAATCAAAGGAAGTGTATGAGCAAGAGAGAGAAAGATAGGTAAATTTCCATGTTTTGAAGAGAAGCACACCTGTACCACCCCCTCCACTGTTGGGAAGTGAGGCATGGGAGAAGTTGGAGGCCAGGGCAGCGGGTGTGGCAGTGTTACACATGCTAATACATACACAGACTAAATATGTTTAATCAGCACAACTGCAAACATTTTTTTAACACTGCCAAAATTCTGTGTGGAGGTGGATGAACCCTCCTCTGTACAGGAATCGCCATAATCTTTAAGGGGACAACGACAGATTTAATAATCACATGGTCTCTTCAACCTACAGTGCAAATTACTAATGATGCTTGGTCTAAAAAACATAAGCTATACCTGAAGACAATAATCACTTTCTACTGTGGCAGGATGTGCTGTTGCAGGGGGGTGGATTAATACAATGTGTCAATCAGCAACTGTAAGAATATGAAATCATGTACATTCTCAAACAAGTTCAACCAATGTACAAAAACATAAGGAACATCTAGTAAGGGCACTGCAATTAAGATTACAGTACATACCATATGTAGTAAAATAAAATATACATGCATAATACACGAGCAAAACATTGCCAATAAAGAGTTATTTTAAAATTCCATTTTTTAGACTGTGGCAGTGTTTGTCATCTTGATTGTTTATGGATAAATCAATTAAAGCACAGGACACTTACATAAACAAGCAAACAAAAAAAAAAAAACACTAATAAGTACTAATATGATACACACACATTTTACCAAGCCACTTATATCATGATTAACTGCCTCCTGGAACTGCCCCCTTGAGTAAGGGACAGTGTCAGCTCCTCAGCCAGAATGAGGGAAGGTGCTGGTGGTCCCCCACCCATTTTATGGGCCTCTACCTTCTTCCTGTTGCTATATAGAACCTAGAGGAAGGTTATTATAGAAGCTTGGGCTAATTAGTTAGGTTACAATTAGGAAGTTTATGAAATATCTTTTTTGTGTGTTTCATTTTGACTGGGCTCCAAGCTCTTCTGGGTCTAGAAGGATTACACCTGAATAAAAAATATAAAGCCTATTATATATTAGTACTATATACAATGTTAAGATATTGATAGAAGGCTAAAGGTAAAGGCATATCTAGTAAATGTTATGGCACAGGTCTAATAGGATCAATGTTTAATTTATCATAAAAGGTAACTTTCTGATATTTGTGAAATTATAAATTCAAGCATTTACTCAATCTGGAACTTTTTCCCAAGCCAGTTCTCTCTCCAACTGAATGTCTTAAATTCCTCATAAACATGCAGTAAAACCTCTAAGTCTGCTTCGCTGAGGTATGCAGCTCGCTTTTTTTCACCCTGGCTTTCCATGGTGACTCCTGAAATGGGTGATCCATTGATAATGTCTTTATGTACTCGCCGTGCAAGCACATTACATCTGAATGTTCTGGAACCGACATACTCAGAATAATCAAGGTTTGGGTTAATCAACTGAGAGCTCAGGGTTTATGTGATGCTAAATTAACCCTGTATTCTGGAATACCACCAGAAATACACCCCAGGAAAACTACCTTGGTTTCTGTTTCTCCTTTCTAACCCATGAGACTACAGAAATAACCCCACTTTAATTACGCTGCAGGTATGGGGGTGGGTTCTGTGTTTGGCAAAGTGCTTAGCTAGGTCATGTGACCTAGACAATTAAGCGCTTGGTCCAATCAAATGCAAGGGGCAGTAAAATTCTAATTGCTGTCATCTGTTATGCAGCCCAATTAGTATCAACAGTCTCAGAAGAACGTCAGGATGTTTAGAAACGCTTGAATACCTGTCTGCATAAATAGAACGTGCTCTGTGTGTTGTGGTTTATTTGAAGTTGTTTGTTAACAGCGATGGGAGTCAATCAAGTAGGGTTTTGTGTGCTATTGATATTGGCAGTTGGGTTGTCAGCAGCACAATGGCCAGGATTGAGGAATGTTCCTGCTGGGCTTCAACCTAACAAGCCAGATCATCCTTCACTGCAAGTGAGTGCTGGCTTTCCTTCTCACAAGACACTAATTAATCCACAGAGTGGAAACCCTGCAGTACCCCCACTTGGATTGCAGCTTCAAAATAGTTCAGATGCTCAAGACCAGCAAGTATTGCAGAGGCCAATGAAGAAACTATTTTGGCGTTATCCAGCAGCACCACAAATCCCAACCCCACCAGCACCAGTGAACTTTGTAAGACGGTCTAATGCTGTTCCTGCCCAGAGTGTAACAGCAAGGTGCAATGAGACTGCAGTGTATGTAGAGGTGAGCAAAGACCTGCTTGGTACTAGTGCACCCCTTAATATTGCTGTTCTCACACTGGGAGGCTGCGCTGTCAAAGGGGTGGATGGTTCTTCTCAAGTCCTTGTCTATGAATCACCATTGCATGGCTGCAACAGCAAGTTAACTGTAAGTGTTCTACTCCTAAAAACCACTAGTTGTGCTTGATGCTCACTATCAGACCTCATTTAACACTTGCATCTCTCATTCAGGTGACTGCAAATGAGCTGGTCTACATCTTCACCCTTGGTATTGCTTCAGTGCCCTTAAGTAGTGCTCCCATTTTAAGAAGTCCTGGTGCTATGGCTTTCATTGAGTGTCACTATCCAAGGTATTGCTCCGTTCCAAGATCTGTTTGGGTTTACTTGGGAGGATGTGCTCATCTGTGATGGTCCTGTCTTGAATGCTTTTCAGATTCCACAATGTGAGTAGCAGTGCTCTCCTGCCTGCTTGGATTCCATATGTGTCTGCCCAAGCTTCTGAGGAACATCTTGTATTCTCCTTGAGGCTCATGATGAGTTGGTATCATGGTTGAACTGTAGCTTGCTTGTATGGGGATCAGTTACTAATGAAGCTTCTTGTAGATGACTGGATATCTGGAAGACCTTCTGACTACATCTACCAGCTGGGCGAGCTTATAAATATTGAGGCATCTGTAGTGCAGTTCTACCATGTGCCCCTGCGTGTCCTTGTAGACAGCTGTGTGGCCACTGCTGTCCCTAATATGAATGCAGTCCCCAGATATTCCTTCATTGAGAACCATGGGTGAGTGAAGGTTGTTTGAGCCTTTTTAAGCTGTCCTAAACATTCTTTTTTTTCATAATTTTTATTGATTCTCATACACTTTTCAGGGAAACAAAATATCAATACAGAATCAACATTTTTTATGCTGATAGCCCCTCCTACCCCACCCAGGAAAGTTTACATTTGATTGATTTACATATGATTCATTTTCATAATTCCATACATAATCAAACTTTTAACCCCAGTAACACTCCCATCAAAATGTAATTTACACAAGATTAATTTTCAGACCCCCCCCCACCCTGGCAAGTGATGGCTACTGTTACTGGTTGTATAAATATTATAAAACCCAACAGGCATAAGACTCTAGGGCAATATAACCTATAATCTTTAATACAATGGTGAGTCTCCTGTAAACACTATCTGAGTTTTTAAAAGTTTCAAATTTATAAAATATATTAAAAAAAACCCTTAGATCTCTCAACAGGATTACCCATACCCATGATGTTACAACTAATAAATCTTAAAAGGCATGCATGTCCTCGCCGTGCTGGGATCAATATTACTACTAACATCTAATAAAGTAAACCATAGGGATATAAGTAGTCAATTAGAGCTGAAGTGATTTCCCCTCCCCTAGACACCCAAAGTCTCCATAACCCAAAGGAGACAGCAGTGTATCCCTCTATAACCAAACGTTGTCCACACTGAGAGAACCTCTGGGAGAGAATGCTGAACTAACAAACCCTTACCAAAACAAAAGATTTCAGTAAGAGAGAAATCCCCTA
>JAFFST010042047.1:0-17965 GCA_022414735.1 Noturus placidus | reverse complement strand
CTCACTCTCTCTCTCTCTCTCCCTCTCTCTCTCTCTCTCTCACTCTCTCTCTCTCTCCCTCTCTCTCACTCTCTCCCTCTCTCTCTCCCTCATTCTCACTCTCACACTCTCTCTCACTCTCTCCTTCTCTCACTCTCTCTCTCCCTCTCTCACTCTCTCTCTCTCTCTCCCTCATTCTCACTCTCACTCTCTCTTTCCCTCATTCTCACTCTCTCTCTCTCCCTCTCTCACTCTCTCTCTCTCCCTCTCCTTCTCTCACTCTCTCTCTCTATCTCACTCTCCCTCTCTCACTCTCCCTCTCTCTCTCTCTCTCTCTCTCTCATTCTCTCCCTCTCTCTCTCTCTCTCCCTCATTCTCACTCTCACACTCACTCTCTCCCTCTCTCCTCTCTCTCTCTCTCTCACTCTCCCTCTCTCTCTCACTCTCTCCCTCTCTCTCTCTCTCTCTCCCTCTCTCTCTCCCTCTCTCTCTCTCTCTCTCTCTCTATCTCACTCTCCCTCTCTCATTCTCTCCCTCTTTCACTCTCTCTCTCCCTGTCTCATTCTCACTGTCACACTCACTCTCTCTCCCTCTCTCCCTCTCTCACTCTCTCTCTCCCTCTCTCACTCTCTCTCTATCTCACTCTCTCTCACTCTCCCTCTCTCACTCTCTCTCTCCCTCTGTCTCTCTCTATCTCACTCCCCCTCTCTCTCTCTCTCTCTCTCCCTCTCTCATTCTCTCCCTCTCTCCCTCTCTCTCTCCCTCTCTCATTCTCAATCTCACACTCACTCTCACTCTCTCTCTCCCTCTCTCACTCTCTCTCTCTCTCTCTCTCTCATTCTAACTCTCACACTCACTCTCTCTCTCACTCTCTCATTCTCACTCTCACACTCACTCTCTCTCACTCTCTTCCTCTCTCACTCTCTCTCACTCTCTCACACTCTTTCACCCTCTCTCTCTCACTCTCTCTTTCTCTCTCTCTCGCTCTCTTTTACTCTCTCTCTCGCTCTCTCTCACTCTTTCACTCTCTCTCACTCTAACTCACTCTCTCTCTCTTTCACTCTCTCTCACTCTCCCTCTCTCTCACTCTCTCTCTCTCTCACAGATAGAAAATTATATGAGAATAACTGCTATTTGTTTATATGTAAATTCAGTGCAATCCAATAATACGAGTATGTTACTAATAACTCAGTAAATTATTACACTCAGTGATTAGCAATGGACTCATAATATCAGTGATTATGAAAAACCAGTACAGTTTGTCAGTTCCGTTAGAAATATATATAGTCTGCAAATGTAATGTTTATTCTCAGTCACTGTAATGACACCGACACTGGAGACTCCTTCCTACAATGTTAAATGAACATCTAACAGAATTGGTTGTTCCTGTAGTAACGATAATGTTAGGGTAGAGCATCGGTAGCTCAGTGGTTATCAGTTGGACTACTGATTCAAATCCCAGTACCGCTGTGCTGTCGCTGCCGGGCCCTTGAGCAAGGCCCTTAACTCTCAGCTATCCAAATCATGCTGTTACGGAAAATTAATCAGCATTCATTAACCCACATTGTTGATGAGAAGATTTAGTAAAATAGCATAAAACAGGTGCATCGCTCGCTGTTTACAACGGTTGTTCTCTAGTACGTCAGTTCCGTGTGTTTGTTTTATTATAAAAGTGAACAGAAAAAAAAATGTCATGACGTTTAGGCGTATGCGAGTCAGACGACATTTCCCAATGGTGAAAGGCTTAACTAAGATAAAGCCTTAATACCATTTGAATATATACCAGGTTTTGGACAGTAAGAGATGACCCCGCGTGTTAAGAGCAAACATATCGTTATCACTTGAACGAGAGACGTGGCGTGGCAATTTGTTCTTTTTTCTTTTTCTGAAGCGAGCAGAATTGCAATTTCATGCGTTGAAACAGGAATGGAAATCGATTCGTCGCAGCGGATTCTTATTATTAATGTATATCAACAGAGGAGGGTTTTGGTGATGACATTTTTGGTAGTGGACTCAATCTCAGCTGATTTAGGCTGCAGACTGCTATAGCGGTATCAATGTGTTCTTTCGTCAGACGTAAAGCACGTTACGTTAATAGATTAAATCCTGATGCAGATCAGCGGCAGGTCCTTTCACACACAAAATCTAACGAGGAATTGACTGGTAATTTGTCAGGGCTTAATCACAAGCTAGTATGGCGGCAGGACACGTATGCCAACTAAAGCCGAGACGTTACCGAGAGAGAGGAAGGTGTTCTTCAAACGAAAAGGCGCTAGAGAGACGCGATGGCTTCAATTCGTCCGTACACGATCTTCCAAACAGAACACTTAACCACCGCAACTTTCGCTCGGAGACCTCCCCCCTGTCTGTGATTGGTCCGAATACCACACCATTTCTCACGTCGAAAGCAGTTTGCGTTCCAAATATCGATTGTGGAACCAGCAGCACAGGTGCCTCGGAGCACAAATACGCCACCTCTGATCACTTTCTTTGTTCAATCGACCAATGCCGCGTCCGAGGTTTCTCTCCGCCGTCTCTATCAGCACTGTTTATTTGTTCACGTTGATAAGGTTGCCGCGCCGGGGTGCTTTTAAAACCGAGCCTTGAAGTCGAACTGCATGAGCGCTCGTGCAATGTGCGGCGTCGAATTTAAAAGGAACATCATGCAGTATATCTTCAGGAGGCAGTATTAAAAATATGCAGCAGTTCAAACGAACTGACCTGACAGCACTGGAATGTTATGACGTCTGCTCATCGTGCAGCCCTCTGCAAACCAGAGACTGTTCTACAAAGACGAGCTGTGATAACTGCACAGTCGAACGGGATCGTTTTTTCTTTGTTTGTTTGTTTGTTTAGCTCTTCGGTTGTTTGAAGTATATCCTAAGATTTGTATGCTACAACTGCTTAAGGCTTTTTTCCCCACCACCAAATCTGGTCTCATGCCAAGTCCTACTCACCGGCTAGCTCTCATGCTTCTATTGCATGAAGGATAGCACGCCTCCACAAAGAAATGCAAAACAAGAACATCATCTCAAACTGTTACACACACATTGAGGAAAGCGCTATCTGCTCTCTTCCGCATACATGAACTCACAGACACCCATGACTGGTTAGTGCCACCCTCTTGGTGACGAGGACGGAGAGAGAGTAACGCCATGCATTCCTCCCAGCTACTTGAGAACCCTGACTGACTTAAAACATGAATGCTATGACTCGAAAGCAGGTAGAGAAGGTAGCCTAGAGATGTATGAAAGGGAACATTTCGGGAATGAAGGAGCTGGTGCGCATAGGTATTGGCAAGTTAGTGACTTAAGCAGATACAGCACTCGATACAGAATTCTAGCTGACATCACTGCTGCGGGTTACATGAATGGAGAGACCAGGTTCGGTCACCTCACCACCAGTATGTAAAACCTGAGTTATACATACGCAAGAAAATGTTCACTGATAACCATTGTTTCCCAATGACCAATCACTGATGTCCCCAACACCCAAACTCTGATTACCGTTACTTCCTAATGACTGATCACTGTTGTTTTCCAAATGAACAATCGCTGATCCTAAGGAATAATCTGTTCTCAGTGAATAAGAACCGATCACCGTTGTTTCAATGATCAATCACTCATCATTGTATCAAATGACTAACACAGATTACCATTGTTTCCAAATGACCAATCACTGATCACTGTTGTTTCCCAATGACCAATCACTGATCACCATTGTTTCCAAATGACCAATCACTGATCACCATTGTTTCCAAATGACCAATCACTGATCACCATTGTTTCCAAATGACCAATCAATGATCACCATTGGTTCCCAATGACTAAACACCGATCACTGTTGTGTTCCAAATGACCAATCAATGATCACTGTTATCCCCAATAACTAATCAGTGTTCACCATTGTTGATCCTGCCTCCTACCTTCTTTGTTCTTTGTTTTAAACGTTCTTCTTAGCAACACTTACAATCAACACAAAGCGTGTTATTTCATCGTTAACCATTACCTGTCTATTAAGGGTTCACTGAACAGATTATAAATCAATTGTGTTCTATTCTATTCTAATCTCAGTGAAAATCTTTCTTCTTCATGCAAACATTTTTGAGATGCAAATAATATAGAACTAGTCCATGACGTTATCCTGACCTATTGTATCCGACCTATTGTCACTTCCCGAGCACTCGTTAGCGACATTCTTCTGAAAACGCTGGCAACACGACGAACAACACAGTCAGTACAAGATATGGCATTTACAACTGGATCAGCAACCAAAATGGCTCTTTTAGTTTCGGAATCTGGCTGGTCCCCACAAGGTCAAAGCTGTCAGCTATTCCTAAAGTTGTAGGGACATTTGGATCCCATAGCTATGTGAAAACACTGACAAAGCCTAGTAAAAGAGGAGTTCTGGGAAGACATAAGCAATGAGTGTGTGTCTGTAGTACAAGTCCAATTCTATAGCCATCTATCTATACATCTGTCACTTCCCTCGTTCTCCGTTTCCGCTCCAGGCTCTCTTTTAATGTTTTTGACATTCATTCTGCGCTGGATAGAACCTCATATTTGGTTGATCTTCAAAAGCGCCCGACACGACATTTATCTTTGCTTCAAATGAATATACTGTGTCAGTCTCGCTGTTCTGCCGGCGAGAGGGAGCGGCGAGAAGGACTGGGATGCTGACGTGGAAAGGGAAAAGGGGGGAGAAAGGAACATGTGCCAGAATTAATGAAAAGTGTCTCACGAAACAATGGCAGGCTTCCTGGAATTTAATGCCAGCCTAGAGCACCCTCCTGCGACTTCCGCACTACTGTCAGATCAATCCCCCAGCATGCCGAGCATTTAGATATGCTTATTCAAAGCTAGATCTGTCCGATACGTCCAGTCGGAATGTGACATCGGGTCTTTGTAACTGATTAGGATTCGCTGACAGCTCAGCGCTTTGCCAGTGCATGACTAATCATTTGCAATAGTATGTCACTTATGTGTTTAGATGGAGAATGGTTTAGATCTTGTTTTAGGCTGCCACTTGATTTGATGTAAGGAGTAACACACGATGGGAGTGCTCTTAGTGAAAGAATCAATTTGCGTGGTCAAACTTGACTATTTTCTGAAAGCAGCACGTCTCGAACTGTTTATTTACTCTTACACCACAGCAATTCGCACACGATTACAATAGTTTTAATTAAAGAACGGCACGTTTGGGATTTTTTTTTTTGTTCCTTTATCCATTTATTGCTATGGTTAATGTTGTGGAACGTCCGTGAGACAAGGTAGTTCCTGTTATCATCAAAATAAATGAATGACTGAATTAGAAGAAGGCAGCTTGCAGATATATTGTGTGTAAGTGTGTGTGTGTGTGTGTGTGTGTGTGTGTGTGTGTGTATATATATATATGTCTATTAAGAGCCTTAGGTTATATGGAGTGTCCACCATACCAAGTACAAGCGAATGAGCTGTTACTATAGAAATAACATTGTATTAGGACAAGTACTTATAATATAAACCTTTGATTTGAATTGCAGCCATAACAATTGTCAAAGCCTTGCCTTTACCTACTGAGCAATCCGATTCAAATAAACATAAACAGTATAACAGATAATATCTTGTAGCTTGTGTCTTTCATCTCTGTTCCAAAGAATAAAGACAAGTTGTGGAGTGTAAATAAGTCACAACGCCTTTTGAAGCATATAAACAGAACCCAGTCATAACACCTTTATTTCAAAAGGCTATAAGGTCAAAAGAACCTAAACAATCTTTGTTATAGTATGAAATGGTGGTGTAGCCGGCAGTGTTGGTGCCTCACTGTCCGGTCTGTACCGTTAAAGCATTACCACATATATCCAATCAGTTTTATTTATTTTTATTTTGTAAAGCAGCTTTAGAAAAATGTCAATTCCAGATTTTTAAAAAAAAATTAGACGGCGGCGACAGTAGCAAGGAAAACTTCCTTCCTTGATGGATCAGTGGTTAAAGGCTCTGGGTTACTGATCAGAAGGTCAGGAGTTCAAGCCCCAGCACTGCCAAGCTACCACTGCTGGGCCCTTGGGCAAGACCCTTAACCATCAATTGATACATGTAAGTCACTCTGGATAATGCCGTAAATGAAGACATGAGGAGGAAACCTTGAGAGGAACCAGACTCAAAAGGGAGCCCTTCCTCATCGGCGTGACAACGGATAGTGCGATGATCAATAAGTTCATATTTCTTAACACATTTCTGCTTTCATAAACTCTTTTTACAAAAATTAAATCTAGAACGTGTTGTACGAGTTTAGATACCTAAGAACCGTTAACTTATGCAAAGAACCATCAGGACTCTGTTGTATTGATGTGGGTGGCGAAATCTGTGTTCTTCTTGTATAATAGAATAAAATGGAGACCAGGGTTTTGTTTTGTAACCTGCTGTCCTGGACTTCGTCAAGGCTACTTCTGTAGATCTGTCCGTATCTCTTCCTGTCTGCTCTCACTCCCGCCATCCTTCTGCCTTTCAGGGGAAATTTCACTTCGCTCGAAACGTCTTGTTGAATGCTGTCGGTATACTGTAAATTAAATGACCGCGTCGATTCTGATTGGTCAGATGGTGGCAACTTTCTGTAAAAAAGAAATTTTCCAGCAGGGCTTTGTGGTTCCTTTGGTAGTCCATCTGTTACCATGAGCACTTGGTCAGCCACAAGAAACGACCACAGGACCACCACTACGCAGGTGATAATTGGGCAGTGGACCATTCTCGGTACAGCAGTGACACCACCATGGTGGTGTATGTGTTGCTGGTAGGAGTGCATCACTAATGCTGGGATTTTTAATCTGCACAGACAATGATACAGTACAGATACGAATAGGAGATGCACTATACTGTTTTTTTTTCTCTTCTTTCTGAAAAGCTTACCAGAAAGCTTCAGACTTGGGTGTGTGTGTGTGTGTGTGTGTGTGTGTGTGTGTGTACCAGGACTCCCACAGAACAAAACAAAAAAAAGACCCGAGAGGCAGGTTTTGACTTTGATTCGAAGCTTGAAAGGTGCCAGGGTTGCCAGCTTTCCACATAATTCCAACCCCAACTACACGTCAAAAATCTCATAAAAAAGACTCCCAACATACTCAGGCAGAGGAAAGGGTAGATGCCAGTTGTGGGTAAATGCGAGTTGTGCCACCCACTTATAAAAATGTTACTATGGTAACCAGTAGTAGGAACGTCTACTAGCCACTTCGTCTACTAACCAGAGCGACTGGCAACTTGCATGGATAAAAATCACTGTACGTGCGAACACACCTTTATAGTGAAAGTGTCTGATTTAACTGCCGTGTATACTGTTGTTGTCTTTTGCATCGTTTCATCAATTCAGATAGGAAACATGTTAAAATCCACCCACATTTCATCCTGGGAAAGAAAAAGAAAATACCTCCACTGCTATTGTCACAGCTCTGCTTCTGTGGCCTGAAGGCCTGCAATCTGCTTTCTCTTATTTGCCTTACTGGGATGATATGAATCCTTTCTGCCGCCTGAGAATGATTTGTTTTCTTTTGTCTCATGTCCAACTGATGAATCACCGTCTCAGTGCACATCCGCTCTGTCGGGTCAGTATTTCTTTGTTTTGCATTAAAGATTTCTGAAGTGGTGAGCATTCTTTACCCTGATGTGTCTGTCTCTCGACCTCCTTCTCTCTTTCTCTCTCTCTCTCTCTCTCTCTCTCTCTCTCCCTCTCTCTCTCTCTCTCTCTTTGCCTTATTCCCATTTTCGTCCTCTGTTTGTCTCAATCTCGTTTGCTCTGTCTTTGAGTCATGGCTGTGTCTGCGTCGTCTTTTTCTTTCTTTCCCTGTAGATTTTGCGTGAGCAGTAACTACTGCAGAAATCCTGCACTGTAGCCCTCCGCACTCGGGCATGACAGAATGTCACTTTTAATCAAGTAACACAGTTACTACCTGATAAGAAAGATGGTTATGCTATGTCATGGCAACCCACTGGGATCACATTGTAAACTTTACAACTTTTGTTTTGTAATAACATAGGGCTTAGCGTATGACTTAATCAGTCCATACGTTCACACAGAGAACACGAATCCGATATTAACCCGATAAAGATTAAGAAACTAGCATGTAAACAGAGATTATTGATGATCTTAATCTGATTAAAGTCATACTCAAAGTAAACACAAATGCCTGTTAGTCGAATTATGAGCTGTATTACAGACATGTACACACCTTAATCACACTAGTAACATCGTGTGGGAGTTTTCAGCGCATTTTGCGACAGGACACGTACACACACGGCAGCGCTCAAACGTTTGAAGGCAAACAAGAGCACGGCCGCGTCCGAAACCACGTACTTACCTACTCTGTAGTAGGTGAAATACATGTATTAAGGTAAGTATGTGGTTTGAGACGCAGCCCACGATTTCAAGCAGTCGTCTATTAGCACGGATATCAGGATAAATAATTAACTTCACTTGAAGCTTTCGTCAAATTAAAAATAAAAACACCCAAGACTGTTATACGGGTCCATAACGGAGACCAACTGTATGTCGATACATGAAATTCGGGAGGGAACATCGGACGGTGTGGTGCGGTGACGTAATGACGTGTGACTTTAATCGATCGATGTTCTATAACAGTGGTTCCTCAACTTTTCCAGTTCAAGGCCCCCCAAATGGCATTAACATGTGACCGAGGCCCCCCTTTTACAAGATGTCTTTAAAACACATTAAAAATACAGACTTCTGAATATATCCCCCTTTTTATTAATAATTACATCTTACATATTTACATTACATTAGGAATTGATTGTTGATTTTGTGTGTGTGTGTGTGTGTGTGTATGTGTGTGAGAGTGAGAGAGAGAAAATACATTTCTTTATAATTGTTGAGGCCCCCCGGGCGCCCCCTTGGGATCCGCGGCCCCCACTTTGAAAACCACTGTTCTATAACATGTAAAACGGGGACATGAACGGAATCTTCTAAAAGCAACTCATGTAAACACCTTAATCAGAATATTGTCTTAATCGAGACTAGCTAGCATTATTTGCTCTCGAGGTAAATGCATGTTGTGCTTTTATTTAAAAGCTGTAAAAAAAATTTAAAAACCCTGTTCTTTTAATCGCAGTTTTCTAATCTGTTCCATTAATGTGAGGCATTGAAAAGAAGCAAATAATCCCTAAAGTTTGTCTTTAAACACCCATAAGTACAAAAAATAAATAAAAAGACTGAACATGTCTCACAAACAACAAGCTTGTAGGCTTTGTCTTCACTAATGTAGATAATTGTTTCATCCGCTGTTAACTGTTCCATGCTGTGCTGCCATTAGGGCTCACATGGGCTTAAATAATGGTGCATTGCATACTATATATATACCACAGAGCTAAAGTTACCCGTAAAGTGCCCCGCTGCTGGAAAGATACTAATGGAGGGATGCTGGGTTTACAGATGAACCTAGCCAGCTGCCCTGATTTAGACACCGGAGCGAGGCTGTTTTTGATGTAATGTATAGATACAGAGCAGGAGTGCGTTATGCCCCAGAGATACGCTACTGCTGACATTTCTCTTCTTGCTTATTTACGGGTTTTTTCCTTCCCCCACTTTTTTTTTCTAACTGGTTTTCGAAGCCATATTTTTCCCAGTAACGGTCCGCCGTGGGCACGGGCAGTAAAGGCCGGAGTTATCCATCACCGCTAACTTTTTTTTTTTTTTACCTCCAGTCTTCTATGCTGCTGACTTGAAATCAGTGGCACGAGGCTGTTTCAAAGAGGGCAGCTCAGTGTTTCGTTACCGTCGTCCGTTCCTGGGTCGGAACGAGAGAGAGGAAAAGCAAGAAGTGCAATTTTAATTGCTGTGCCCAGCTCCCTGGGCCATCAGGCGCAACCTGACCAAACACTTGCAAGTGCTGAGGCAGCGATTTCAGGATGAGGAGGGAGAGAAGTCAATTTTTTTTGTTGTTGTTGCACACCCTGTCACACTTCGGTTGGTTTTTTTTTTTTTTTTTTCTTTCTAAGCACTTGAAAAGTCAGGATGCAGGAATGCTCCAGATGCCGGAATGTCCAAATCACGTCCTACTTATTTCAACCTGCTACGACGCACTATAGAGTTATACAGTGGACTACATTATTAGCTTGATGTTTTGAGCTACTCACATTCGTATAAATACAATCGCAAACGTCCACTGTGCGTGGACAATATCTAAAATGGCGGCCTGTTGACTGCACAGTGCATCGTGGGTATTCCGGCACATGAGTATGGATATGTCGAAAGAGTCACTCTCTATTCACTGTACAGGCCAGGCATTGTCTTTAAATTGTACAGTGAATTATGGGTATTCAGAGTCCACTTGTACTGTACTGACCAAAGATGCCACTAACTGCCATCTTCATATTCTTTAAGATCTTATTTAAAACTTGGCTTTTTTCTTTTTTTTTTTTTAAAGATCATGCATGGATAGTTAATTAGGCTCTCTGCTACGTGTCTTTGATATTTTGAACTGGTGAGTGGGCCCGTGAGCTCACACCCTTCTCTGTTCTCTTTGGTACTGTGCCAGAGCCGGGTAGATAAGGGCGTCCTGCTCAAACGGCCGGCTGGTCAGCTCCTCAAAGCCGAGGGAGCGGAGCGCATGCTTTCATTATCAGCTAGGTGCAGCTGGGGGAAGCGGTTCAAACAGAACCGAGGTGAACCACTAAAAGCCCATTTGGGGTTAATCCTGCATAAAGATTTGCCTTCTCACTGAATGTTCCATCTTCCGGCCTGAGAGTTTGCCAAGGAGGGACTCGATTCTATAAAGGCCTCTCTATAAACCCGTAAAGACCTATGAATACATTCATGACAAGTTATAATTAATTCGGGAGAAGATTTTTTTTAAATACATTGTTAGAATCATTTCTGAAAGTGCTGATTAGGGCAACGCTGATAAGACGTACACAGCTGTTTGGATTGTTAAAATATTGTTTCGTCGTGAATTTGCGATCGTAGGAATCAACTCCGCAATATTCGGAGGAGCTTTTTCAAAAATGACTCCAGTTTTTTGAGGAGATCTGAGACGAGACGCGTCATGTGACTGCATCAACTAACCAGCATCACTGCAAAAGAAACTATTACATGCATCAAGCAAAGGAGTTGAATTTATTTGTGCTTTTATGTATTTAAATATCTAGATTCTTGACTAACATGTTGTAATAAACCCCGTTTATAATATGTAAGAGCTCGAGTCCATTTTTATCTAATAAAATATGGAGCTCAAATCATTTGATATTCAACTCGCGTTATAATGCATTCATAAGGCATTCTATACACCCCACTGTGTGTCTTTGATATTTAGAACTGCTGAGTGGGCCCGTGGGCTTGCACCATCCTCTGTTTGCATTGGTACTGGGCCAGAACTGAAGAGATAAGGGCGACCTGCAGCGCTGGTTAAAGCGGGGTGGTATAATGCGGCACTGCACACAAAGACTCTGTACTGTTGAATGAAGTCACGCTTTTTATCCATTTCTAGTTCAATTTAATGTTGAGAAATATCTGCTTCATATATTACTGTGATATGAACCCGTGGTTTGAATTACACCCAGTACGATCACTGTCCCAGCCGTGATGTTATAGAAAACACCGTCTGACCAATCCGATTGGACGATTCTACAGCACTGGGGTATAAATACAATGGAACTCGGTGCAAGTTTGGCATGGGGTATGATGTTTATTCATCCTTGTGCAGTTTTTGATCTTTATACCAGAGGCCAATAAATGTTATTTCTGTCTGTTTTGGAGGTGCCCGTGTTCATCGTTTGAATTTATTTGTGATGTCACACTCCACAGTAGTGGTTAATGGCTCATATCAAAGTAGACGCACAGGGTTTTAAGAGTTGGAAGTTTTTCACATGTATTTCTTTTTTTTTTTTTTTAACCTAGCCTACTAGGTTTAATGTTCTATTTGTTATTGTGGCAGCTGAATACGGTGTTTTACTGTTGTGCTGTTCAGTTTATCTACCAGTGTTATTGTAGGGAGGTGTGAATTGTTTGCTCAGCATGGGGCTCACACCCCTTCCATTTCCCATCATCCTGTTAACCAGCAGCTAAACACAGAGGCCCTGTTTTAAAACGCGTAACTGTTGCTACGGTTACGCCTGTCGTCTACACTACTCAGACTACTGTCGGAAACGCCGAAGACCCCGTTTTAGTTTGAGAACACCGGCCTCACGTTTCAGTGTAAACCGACCAAAACGGAGACTTCTGAAAACAAACGCGTGGCTCCGCCCAAATTGGCCTGCTGATTGGGTCTTCTGGTTCATCACGTATCCTTCCCTGATTCGTCAAACCCCTACCATATGACCGTTACTCTACCTTGATCGTATACACAACACCACGGAGACTGAACCGCAAGCTTTGTTGGATTTGTTGTCATTCTTAGCCGAGGTTGTGTATTTAAGTTCTATTTTATAACACGTACATGCCCAAGAGGCGAGCTACGATTAGAGAAATCGCAAACAAATCTCATTTCAAGCGGCGTAAACCCAACGTGGAACACCAGTTTGTTGTGCCTGCCAGTGACTAGCAACCAACTTCCTGTTTACACTTGTATGCGCATGCCCAGTGTGCACGAATGGTCATGTGACCTGCGTTTTCGGTCATGTATTGTGGACGGAAATCGTTTCTGAAACACAGCAGAAACGCCAGTGTTGACGAGTCAGTTTCCTTTTCGCTGGCGTAATGGAATGCCAGTGTCATGCTAGTAATGGTAAATTAATGGGTTTTTTTTTTTTGTATATTTTCTAAAAAAAAAAATTGTCTCATAAAAAAAAAATGTTGGCTTAAAATTAAATTTAATAATACAAGACTACATTTTAGTACCTTAAGACATATTTAAGAAAAGTGCCTGTCTATTGGACCGCTCATTCCACAGTTCATCAGAAACCCGATAAAGAGATCTGAGGATTCCTGCGCCAAATTTCCTGACATCACAAACGATTCAATCGAGCTGAATATTATTTCCTGTCTTTCAGAGCTTTTTTTTTTTTTTTTCAAAATATTTTTACTGAGAAAGAAAACAAACCTCCTGTCACATAGCAACAATACCATCCTCATATCTTGTCATACTTACATATACACACACTCATACATACATAGTGTAGAACAGGAAAACAAAATGAAAGAGTACAATCATCTAAACAACCCCGCCCTCCTACCCCACCCCGGCTCATCATGGCTAACCAATATCTATACCTGGTTATGTGTTTATTATAAAATCCAACAACAGGCACAAAAATTAAAACGGAAAGTGTCTGTAACTCCATAAAATATGAAATAACGGGTTGCCATTTATAAAAAAAACAAAACTTCAGTACAACCCCTCATCGTATACTTTCTTTTCTCGAGTTTTTTACAGAGCTTTTTTGACTGCTCTGGGGTTGAAAGTTTCCACTTCAAAGCGGCTTTTAAGCCGTGGTTTGCGCTTGCACGTGGAGAACATTTACGCGGGCCGTATGACGTACAATCTGCACGTTGAGCCACGGCGTTAAAATCGACTCAGAGGTCTGTACAACAGCACGCATATCCGGCCCCCGAGCGAATATTTCACCAATCACGAAACAGCATGGTTTCTAACGTAACCCATGAACACTGTAATGTATTCTCGATCAATGATTTGTTATTTATATGATTGCATTAACGGTTCGGTTAAGATGAAGCCGTTAAAGGTGGAGATAAATGGCTGTTCGGTCGTGATGGTACTAATTCTTCAACAAGAATTAGCAAAGATTTCTGTGTCACGATAACTGACACACTGCAGCTGGCAACCACAGGATGTGTTTTTCCCCTTTTATTGATTGAAATATAGATATATATATAATTTAACAGTTTTACATCCTGCTCCGATTCTTTTTTTCTTTCATAGGATTACAGAGTCATTACCATCAAGATGAAAAGCACCGGTAGCCATAGATTTCTAGACTGATAGCTCATTGCTATCTAATCTCTCACAAACACACACACACACACTCTCTCTCTCTCTCTCTCTCCCTTTCTTTCTTTCTCTCTCTGTCTCTCAGTGCTCCAGCTCATCACTGCTGTGAGATCGCAGAGCTGTTTACTCATGCTGATAAGCCAGATTGCTATCAGAGGGCTTGAGCTGATTGCTCAGATTGCAGTCAGTGATCTGTAGGCAAAAAAAGGAAGAAAAAACGGAGCATGCTTCATTCGGCATTCCACATGCAGCCGAGCGTGTGTGTCTCTTTCTCTCTCCCTCACCTTTTTTTTTTTCTTTAACAGTTTTAACCGCCGTCCATCACAAGAAGTCCAGGAGGACCGAGTCCTGGATTCACGCCCGTATATTGTGCACACTTTCTTTTTAGAATCGTAATGAAATAGAGCATTGATGAATGAATAGTTTATTCAGAAAAGGAACCTTTTTTTTTCTTTTTAAGGAAGCTATGTCATTATTTCATGTATTCACCTGAATTGATGAACAAAATAACTTCTCCAGCCCTGTAGTTAGCTACTGGTCTGATGAGATACGTCTAGCTAAATCATTTACATAAACGCATGTGATTGGATAAACTGTGTGAACAGGAAAAATCGACCCATTGATCGGTTTCGCAAAAATCCACACCGATGGTTGTTCCCAGTTGCGTCCGATGCAGGAGCATCTGAGAAGGGTCCGCTGTCGTTATACAGTACGAGAGTGGCCTCTAGAGGCGAAATAAAAACCATCATTGAAGAATTTTGACGTGATATTTGAAGTGTTTTTTATTTATTGTGGATGTCTCTATTTTTTATTTGTTATATGGAGTGCTACTTTTTCCTTCAGTTTGGATGTATATCTTATTTACTTTAATATTTATTAACAGTTACTATTTCTATATTTATTTTATTTGAAAAACTACAGTACATTTTCATGGTACAGTCAGTGCTGTTTATTTTTGTAATAAAGCTTAGCAATATTTTACTACGAGTATTCAGTATTGATTTACTCGTTTATCGGAATCTGTAAAATTAGGGATGCACCGAATGTTCGGCAACCGAAATAATAAATGAAAAGGCTGAATAAATTTGACCGAACAATGATGAGTTTGATGACACGACCAAATAGCCTAGCAACCAGAGTGAGACGCAGGAATTTCACAACCTCCACTACCGGCAGCGCACTCGGAGAGATGAGGGGGTGCGCGCATGCATGAGTTACGTGCACAAGCGCATGCTCTTCGGATATTGACAACCACGTGCGTTTGTTTTGTTTCTGTTCCAGAGTATTCAGTCACGTCGCGAGACGTAAGGGAGTAGAGTACGGAAGCAGGTAAAGACGTATTTATTTAAGGGCAGGCAGACAAATCCAAATTGTAATCAAAAAATGGCAAACAGGCATAAACGGGGCAAGGTAGGAATCAAAGTTACGATCACAGAAAACAGAACAAAGTCAAAACAAGAAACATGAACTAGTACTATGGACCGGGAGCGGAAAAACCAGCAGGTAAACCAGGGGTCGGGAACCTTTTTGGCTGAGAGAGCCATGAACGCCACATATTTTAAAATGTAATTCCGTGAGAGCCATACTATATGTTTAAAACTAAATACAAGTAAATGTGAGTATTTTATGTAAGACAAACACTTTTAAAGTACAATAAGTCTCTGAATTATTTTTAATAACGTTGTTATGCTGTTGCTAACCAATGATGAATAAAGTACTTCTTACCATTAATGCGACTTCTGGTGCTGCATGGTTTTGCTGATGGCTTTGTAGTCTGGTTGATACTGTACGTGGTGAGGTTAAGCGTGATCGTAGGTTGGTCTTAATGTTCTTTAGATGTGAGAAAGACTGCTCACATGCATACGTAGAGCCAAACATTGTCAGTACAGCAGTACTCACACGCTGCAGTGTGTGGTATATGACGGGAAGCGCGTTCCAAGTTTGAAATTTTTTCATTTCTCCCCACTTGTGTTTGCTCGCCAACTCTGCTTGCTGTCGTGCAAGTCTTTCCAAATCTTCATTCAGTGACTTGAACTTATTCAACCACATGTCTGAGGCCTTCAGGTCAGCAGCTTGTAGCTCAAAATCTCTGACACCGGGGATGTAACTCAGGTCGAAGAACCTTCCCTCTTGACAACCAACACACATTGCTGTGCAGAAGCAGACCTGGATAATTATTCCCAACTTCATCCAGCAGTGTTTTAAACTGGCGATCATTTAAAGCTCAGGCAACAATAAAGTTGACCACCTGAATGACCAGCGACATAACCTCACCAAGCTGCTCGCCACACATTTGAGCACAAAGCGCCTCCTGATGTAGGATGCAGTGAAAACTTGGGATGAGTCTCTTTTCATGTTCACGAAGAAGCGCTACAAATCCTCTGTTTTTCCCCACCATGCACGGAGCACCATCAGTACACACCGAAATAAGTTTATCCATCGATAGATTTTTTTTTTTTTAGCGAGCTCAGTGAAAGACTTGAATAAATCCTCCCCTCTTGTCCCTTTCATAGGCAAAACAGCAAGATTTTCCTCGCATAGTGTGTCACCGACAGCATACCTTACAATCATGCTGAACTGGGATAAATGGCTTATGTCTGTTGACTCATCCAAAGCGAGAGAAATTAATGGTGGTGCATTTATGTCCTTCACTTGTGGCCTCGATTTGATTTGCCATCATGATGGTACGGTCGTGAACAGTTGCATGTCTTTTATTCGTTTGATTATCTTGTCTTTATCCAAAAAGTCGTCAAAAGTTCATTGGCAGCATCAAGCATGAATGTTTTGGCATACTCCCCATCTGTGACTGGCTTTCCGTTTCTCACAATTGCTAAAGCACCAGCAAAGCTAGCCGAATTCCAGTCACCTTGTTGGGTCCAAACACGGAGATGCTGCTGACTAGCTTGCACTCTGCACAGTAGCTCTTGACATGCTTTCTTCCTGCTGTCCCCCACAGGATATTTCGATGCAAATGTAGTATGGCGTGTGTCGAAGTGCCGTTTGATATTTGATCGTTTCATCGATGCAATTTTATCATGGCATATTAGACACACTGCAGAACCTGCTCTCTCCTCTGTCCATTCCTGCTGAAAAGTATGATACTCCTCATCTTTTTTTTATTTTAGTCATCTTCTTCGATAAAAGGGTTTCTGCAATTAGCTAGCTGACTACTTGATTAAAAGGAGGGAAGTTTACTTCCTGACTGTTACGTCACAGCCAGCAGATGGCGCTGCAGCACAAACTATTCCCAGTCACGTGACTCTTTGTTTTGGTTGACATTTGCTTCCTGCTCAAACACGGACTGTAGTAATTATGATTTGCTCCAGGTGTTTATATTTTAGTCTCAATTATGTTTCTTATTTAATGCCCTTGGTTACAGCGCACGGGGCGCATTCTTGTTTGAAGGGTTGGCTAATGCCTGTTTGTTTGGCTAATGTTCATGTGTTGGTTTGCAGCCAGAATGGGAAGCCTTAGCGGCTAAGCTAAGCCTAGCTTTGCATGCTAGGCTTTCACTGTATAGCATTTCCGGATAAGCATGCTAAATGGCCTTCATTTCTGTGTTTGCTGCTTTTGAATAAAGACGTTACTCTTGCACCTACTTCGAGCCTCTGTTTAGTAACACTGACCTCACAATGACCCGTGTATGTTACGCATTATCCAATAAAAATTTGTACAGGGGCGCGAGCGGTATATATCCCCAATATAATCAGCGTATCTAACTCTACTATATGTACTATAATACTCCACGAGGTGTACAGGGCGCGAGCGGTATATATCCCCAATATAATCAGTGTATCTAACTCTACTATATCTACTATAATACTCTGTGAGGTGTACAGGGGCGCGAGCGGTATATATCCCCAATATAATCAGCCGTATAGAACTCTACTATATCTACTATAATACTCTGTGAGGTGTACAGGGGCGCGAGCGGTATATATCCCCAATATAATCAGTGTATCTAACTCTACTATATCTACTATAATACTCTGTGAGGTGTACAGGGGCACGAGTGGTATATTAGGGCGGCTGTGGCTCAGTCGGTAGAGCGGGTTGTCCACT
>JAFFST010042044.1:5000-14186 GCA_022414735.1 Noturus placidus | reverse complement strand
GTGTTCGTGTTTGTGTGTGTGTGTTCGTGTGTGTGTGTGTTTGGTTGTGTGTGTTTATTCGTGGTTGTGTGTGGTTGTGTGTGTGTGTGTTTATTCGTGGTTGTGTGTGTTTACTCGTGGTTGTGTGTGGTTGTGTGTGTGTGTGTTTACTCGTGGTTGTGTGTGGTTGTGTGTGTGTGTGTTTACTCGTGGTTGTGTGTGGTTGTGTGTGTGTGTGTTTACTCGTGGTTGTGTGTGTGTGTGGTTGTGTGTGTGTGTTTACTCGTGGTTGTGTATGTGTGAGGTTGTGTGTGTGTGTGTTTACTCGTGGTTGTGTATGTGTGAGGTTGTGTGTGTTTACTTGTGGTTGTGTGTGGTTGTGTGTGTTTACTCGTGGTTGTGTGTGTTTACTCGTGGTTGTGTGTGGTTGTGTGTGTGTGTGTTTACTCGTGGTTGTGTGTGTTTATTCGTGGTTGTGTGTGTGTTTATTCGTGGTTGTGTGTGTGTGTGGTTGTGTGTGTGTTTACTCGTGGTTGTGTGTTTACTCGTGGTTGTGTGTTTACTCGTGGTTGTGTGTGTGTGTGGTTGTGTGTGTGTTTACTCGTGGTTGTGTGTGTGTTTACTCGTGGTTGTGTATGTGTGTGGTTGTGTGTGTGTGTGTTTACTTGTGGTTGTGTATGTGTGTGGTTGTGTGTGTGTGTGTTTACTCGTGGTTGTGTGTGGTTGTTGTGTGTGTGTTTACTCGTGTATGTGTGTGGTTGTGTGTGTGTGTTTACTCGTGGTTGTGTATGTGTGTGGTTGTGTGTGTGTGTTTACTCGTGGTTGTGTATGTGTGTGGTTGTGTGTGGTTGTGTGTGTGTGTGTTTACTCGTGGTTGTGTGTGGTTGTGTGTGTGTGTGTTTATTCGTGGTTGTGTGTGTTTACTCGTGGTTGTGTGTGGTTGTGTGTGTGTGTGTTTACTCGTGGTTGTGTGTGTGTGTGTTTACTCGTGGTTGTGTGTGGTTGTGTGTGTTAACCCTAAGCTAACCATCACTAAGCGCTCGCGCCCGAACACTCACCGGTCACGTGTGTGGTCATGAAGTCAGAAGGCGAGTTTAACTTCTCCACGTTCCGCGTTTCCATCTCACGCGACACTTTCCACAACTATCATCAAATGAGTTTAAACTAAACCGAAATAAATCCATCAGCTCGTGAACATCTCAGGTCTTTACTGCTAAGCGCTAACGTGTCGCGCGCTACCAACCCGCCTCCCGCTTCAAAAACAACTGCACGCGGAAGTGTCGCTACAGCGACTCTTCCGGTTCTGCCCGGAAGTTTGAGGAACTTCCACTGATTCGGATTATCTCGGTTGTGGTAGCACTAGTGATGTTAATAAGTTTGATTAGATTCATAAGTAAATGTCCCTGCGAATCAAACAGCAGTGTGTTAGAACGTGTGATTATATGGAGTTTGAACCCGGATGTAAACACGTTACTAGCCTCGATTTCTCCATGTTTCTGTTCGAAATGATTCATTGAATCCATTATAGTCGAGCTCATGAGACACATTATACAGCAAACAAATATAATGACGACATCTTACATTTAACTTGTTCATTCATGACATTTTATATGAACTAAACCTCCATGTTTCGGATTTATCTGTGAGCTAATTAAACTGAAGTCCAAATCCTGAACTCACGAGAAATCAATACCACCACGATTCTGTGCTTAAATCATGAGCCTGATTATCCTGCTGTACTGAACCAATTATTTATTCTACTCATCATCTCTGGGATATGCTCCATGTTTAGCGGGGGGATGTGGGGCAGAAACAGGGCCAGAAACACAGGGCCACACTCTTTAGGGAAGCAGGAAAGCCCCTGCATTACCAGACAAGAACAGTTGAATATTTGTGCACATTAATTCAAGCATGGCTGCTGGATTCAAATTCAGCAATGATTATCTTTACTGGGTGACATTACGCTGATGGAATTTTAAACTCAAATCTTTTTGGTGAATTTATCTGTCCATCATGGACAAAACCAGACCTTCCTGTGTTGTGTGTGTGTGTGTGTGAGAGAGACAGAGAGAGAGGTGTGTGTGTCTGCGTGATTCTTCCTTAAGGAGAGTGATGTCACCTCCAGTTACTGTCACAGTGGCTCCAACACAAAGAAACTGACAGGGAGAGAGAGAGACA
Organism: Noturus placidus; assembly: GCA_022414735.1. Classification (NCBI taxonomy): domain Eukaryota; kingdom Metazoa; phylum Chordata; class Actinopteri; order Siluriformes; family Ictaluridae; genus Noturus; species Noturus placidus. The sequence goes on along the minus strand of JAFFST010042044.1, from coordinate 12,029 downwards.
GGGAGAGACAGACAGGGAGAGACAGAGACAGAGACAGGGAAAGGGAGAGAGAGAGACAGGGAGAGAGAGAGAGAGAGACAGACAGACAGGGAGAGAGAAACAGAGAGAGAGACAGAGTGAAACAGAGAGACAGAAACACAGAGTGAGACAGAAACAGAGAGAGAGACAGAGTGAGACAGAAACAGAGAGAGAAACAGGGAGAGAGAGAGACAGGGAGAGACAGACAGACAGGGAGAGAGAGGGACAGACAGGGAGAGAGAAACAGAGAGAGAGACAGAGTGAGACAGAAACAGAGAGACAGAGTGAGACAGAAACAGAGAGACCGAGTGAGACAGAAACAGAGAGAGACAGAGTGAGACAGAAACAGAGAGAGAGACACAGAGAGACAGAAACAGAGAGAGACAGAGTGAGACAGAGCCACAGAGAGAGAGAGACAGAGTGAGACAGAGCCACAGAGAGAGAGACAGATTGAGACAGTAACAGACACAGAGTGAGACAGAAACAGAGAGAGAGACACAGAGACAGAGTGAGACAGAAACAGAGAGAGAGACACAGAAACAGAGTGAGACAGAAACAGAGAGAGACAGAGCCACAGAGAGAGACAGAGCCACAGAGAGAGAGAGACAGATTGAGACAGTAACAGACACAGAGAGACAGAGTGAGACAGACACAGAGAGAGAGACACAGAGAGACAGAAACAGAGACACAGAGAGAGACAGAGCCACAGAGTGAGACAGAAACAGACATTGAGACAGCGTGGAGGTTACAGTGCTGCCCTGGTGCTCACACACTGACACTGCAGCAAGAAGGTGAAATCACAGCCGAGGGTTTATTTTGTTCCAAAAGTTTTTTTTCTCCAGACATAAATACAAACAGGAAATGCAACAGCGGACATTTTTCTTTTGTAAATAGAATAAAAAACACTTATATACAGTCCAATATATTACACACACACAGTCTTTCAGCAGTTATACACATGGATAATGAGGGGCGGAGTCTAAACCAAACTGAGACCAATAGTCAAAAAAAACTCGTGAATATGCATTACCATCCCCATCAGCCCCCCATGACTAAACGCTCACCATAGTTACTGTCACCATGGATACAGCACACCCCCTCATTAATAAGCTTTTCATGATTTATGATTAAAACCCAAAATAAACCAAAACAAAGCAAAAGCCAAGCTCACAAAACTAGGATTTAAAGATTCCTTCTGCTGAAGTGTTACATTCTAATGGAGAACAAAATAAAACTTAAATACAAAATAAATCAGCACCAATTCACATTTTCACACAGTCTGTGTAGAATAATATAGAATTATATATTTAATAGATATATAACAATATATTATAATATTATAAAGGATAAGAAAAGAGTTGAATCTGAGAGGCCATGAGGTGAACATAAAAAACCCTTTAACACAAACGCAGTCCATCATCTGAGAGGCGCTGCAGCACTTCTCTAGCGAACACCTAATCCCAGTTTATAGCCACCAGATTAACACTGATCATTACATCATCAGTCACTTCATGAGACATCGTTCCCCCGTCTGTATTACAGCTTCATTATAAAATAAAATCTATTATCTCAATCAATTCTAACACTCAGGCTTTAGACCCCGCCTCATAGATCTAGGCCATGCCCCTGATCTGAGTCTGAAGCTCAGGAAATAGATTTCCCCACATGTGCGTTTAGCTCAGCATGCTGAACCGGTGGCCATACACTTCAATGACATGTTAGCCACATTAGCGTTAGCCTGCTGTTCTCAGCTGATGGACTGCACTGTGAGTAAAGAGACTGAAATTGTCTTGATAAATCTGATTATAATAATGTGACTCTGACGGCCAATCAGCCTCTGTCCTGGAGTGTTGTTACTATGGCAACTGAAAGACTATAGGACGATAAAGTAAAGTGTGTAAGGGAGACAGAAAGGTGATTTAAATCCTCACTCGCTTTATAAACTTCTGATTTACAGCTGATTGTCTTTATAAAATCATCTAAACATCAAAAAAAGTTTCTCTATAAGTTATAAAAACAAAATAAAAGGAAAAGCGGTGCAAAACCGCGGCTCCACTAGCTCCGCCCACACGCTGGCAACAACACGACGGCGTGAAACAGGAAGTGCAGCCTCGCCACGCAGCTGGAGAACAGGAAGTGAGCAAAGCGCATTGGCCCCGCTTCTCGCTCCCACGAGGACTGCATCAGAACATTGAGACGTTCAGCACCTACACACACACACACGGGGGTTTAAATACCTTTCATTCTATTTAATGTGCTGATAAGATGAATAGTGGGTTTATAGAAGTATAAATGGAAGAAAGGATGGATGGATGATACAGACAGAGGGATGGAGGACAGCTGGAATGGAACTGATAAGTGGATAATGGATGTTGGGAGAGAAGGATAAACAGAGATGGATAAACTGCTGGACAGAAAGAGCGATGGAGAGAGTGACAGAGATGGACAGTTAACTGCATAATGGATTGATGCAGACAGATCAAAGCCCTGAGAGATGATGGACAGATGGAAGATTAAGGGATGAAGAATGATGGACCGATATTTAATTGAGAATAAAGAATGGAGAGTTGATGGGTGCACAGAGATTTGGATAATTGATGGAGGGATGAAGACTCACTGAGTCGTCCATGATGGAGGCGGGGTCAAAGTAGTCAGGTTTGAGCTCAGTCCTCTCTCGCCGGTTTTTGGACGCCGGCTGCACACACACACACACACACACACACACACACACACACACACACACACACAGTCAGAGTTCTGTGCTGTGATTGGTTAATACAGCTCTGTGATATAGTGTGATGTGATTGGCCTCACCAGGTCGATGTCCATGGTATCAAAGTCCATGCCCTCGTTCAGGTCCTCCAATCGCTGCTCTGATGACATCATCACGTCTTCAACGATTGGCTCTTCATCGTCCTCCATCAGACCTGCACTCCGCCGACTGTAAACAAACATGTGACCCAGTGTCATGTGACTTACAGAGAAAATATGAGTTTGTGTGTGTGAGAGAGAGAGAGAGAGTGTATTAGTTTACATGGTGTGCTGCATGTGACTCCTCATCTTGGCATTCTGGATGTTTGCTCTCTCCTGCTGCTGCCGCTGTGCTAACATCCACGCTACCTGTGTACTGCACACACACACACACACACACACACACACACACACAAAATATCAGAACTTGAGTAAAAGCAGTGTTAGGACTTTAGAGCGCGTGTGTGTGTGTGTGTTTACTCGTAGTCGATGGGCGTGTGAGGCTGCTGTAACGTGCTGTGCTGTGATTGGTTGCTCATGGTGTACACGCCCACGTATCCCTCCTCTGGACAGAGCTTCTTGGCATCTCGTAGCACGGTGGAGGTAATGTGGGGTGATGACATCACAGGAGGAGGTGACATCATGGGCGTCTGCGGCTGCTGCTCTCGAATCATCCACACACTCGCATCAGTGCTGCTACAGCTGCTCTCCTCTGAGAGACAGACAGACAGAGAGAATGAGACAGAGATAGAGAAAGAGACAGAGTGAGAGAAAGAGAGAGACAGAGAGAGAGAGACAGAGTGAGACAGAAACAGAGAGAGAGACAGAGAGAGAGACAGAGTGAGACAGAAACAGATAGAGACAGAGAGAGAGACAGAGTGAGACAGAAACCGAGACAGAGTGAGACAGAAACAGAGAGAGACAGAGTGAGACAGAGAGAGAGACAGAAACCGAGAGAGACAGAGAGAGCGACAGAGTGAGACAGAAACCGAGAGAGACAGAGTGAGACAGAAACCGAGAGAGAGACAGAGAGAGAGAGAGACAGAGTGAGACAGAAACACAGAGAGAGCGACAGAGTGAGACAGAAACCGAGAGAGAGAGAGAGAGACAGAAACCGAGAGAGAGACAGAGTGAGACAGAGAGCGAGACAGAGAGAGACACAGAGTGAGACAGAAATAGAGTGTAAGACAGAGAGAGAGACAGTGAGACAAACAGAGAGAGAAACAGCGAGAGAGACAGAGAGAGAGAGACAGTGAGACAGAAACAGAGAGTAAGACAGAGAAAGACAGTGAGACAAACGGAGAGACAGAGTGAGAGAAACAGAGATAGAGACAGACAGAGTGAGACAGAAACAGAGAGACAGAGAGAGAGAGAAAAAGAGTGAGACAGAAACAGAGAGTAAGACAGAGAGACAGAGTGAGAGAAACAGAGATAGAGACAGAGAGAGAGGGTCAGACAGAGATTGTAAGACGTCATTAGTGTGTGACTGTGCGTTAGTGCACACCCTCAGGCAGTTTCCTCTTGGAAGGGGCGGTGTTTACTCTGGGCTTCCTGCTGCGGGCGGAGCCTCGGCCACTGACTCCGCTGAGGACAGAGAGCGTGTCATCGTCTGCCCCGGCCTGCAGAGAGTTCCGGTAGGAGATGAGGGGCAACCAACACTCCTCCCTCTGCAGTGACATCTGAAACGTCATGAAGCGCTCCAGGTACATGTGTCTGGAACACACACACACACACACACACACACACACACACACACACACACACACACACGTGAAATGCTTCACTAACCACCATAACATGCTGCTCTGTGGCTGCATTTACCTTCTGAAATGAACAAAAATGTCAATGTTAAATGTCACATGACTGCAAATTCAAAATGGACATTGGACATGTTTTGTTTCCACTGGCAACTCAATCACCATGGTAACCACACGTTGTGGTTGATGGAATACATGCTAAAACATCTCATGATGGCACGTGTGTGTGTGTGTGTGTGTGTGTGTGTGTGTGTGTGTCTTACACAGTCCTGCGGTCCTGGCGCAGCAGTTTGGAGGAGAACTCACTGAGGATGTCGAGGAAGGCGAGGTTGAGAGGGGGGGAGCCCTCACCCTGAGGACTCGGCTCTTTAAACGCAAACTCTATACCATCCCTGTACAAACACACACACACACACACACACACACACACACACACTACACAGCTGAGTTTAGACAACTTTAACGTGTGTATCAGGTATCCCAGGACCAGCTGTCTTTGTTGACCTAGAGACACCAGGTTGCAACATTAGGACGTGTGTGTGTGTGTGTGTGAGAGAGGGAGTGCATACTTGTGCAGCATAGCGATGGCTTCGCGAGTCTTCAGCTGGTCCAACCCGAACGTGAGGGAGAACCGGCGAGCGAGTTCTTTAATCCCACAGAACGCCGCAGAAGAACGATCAAAGTTACAGCCTAGTTCACTGAGCATCTCATTAAACAGCTGGAACACACACAATGTTTGTTTGTTTACAACTTTCCCATAGATTAATACAGATTCCTTCAAGTTCATCCATTTGAACAGAACGTATGTGTGTGTAGGTGTGTGTGTGTGTGTGTGTGTGTGTGTGTATACACCTGCTGCAGACTGAGGATCAGGGTTTTGGCACACTGAATCTTATCGATCTGTCTCGTCTTACTCATCGTCTCCTTTATGATGTCACCATAATCATTATAGTACTGGAGAGAGAGAGAAAGAGAGAGAGAGAGAGTTAATGAGGCTGTGTGTGTGTGCGTGTGTGTGTGTGCGTGTGTGTGTGTGTTGCCGTTCTCACTCTCATATACTGTTTAAAGATGTCAGCTCCGGTGCTCATCTCCACTACGTTATAGATGATCAGCTTACAGTAAGCTGCTAACAGGTTCCTGCGCTTATGAAGAGCCTCGATCTTCCCTGCTTCATCATCCTGCTGGCCATCTGCACACACACACACACACACACACACACCATGTGATGAAAACATTTCACCTTGTCTCGTTGATAAGTCAGAGCATGACTGAGTGCTGCCCTAGCTGCTGTGTGTGTGTACCAGTGCTGCCATCATCGTCCTGTTCGATGAAGACGTGATCGAGGACGAAGTTGAGCAGGTCGCTCTGCAGGGACGAGTCCGGATTGAACACCAGCGGCTCCAGAGCGTCCCGACCCGACGCCATGATCTGATGACTGAAGATCATTAACGCATCACACAGAATAGTGAAGGCCTGCGGAGCACGCGCAAACAAACACACACACACACACAGTGTATGTTTGGGTCAGTATTCTGGTTCTACCCTGAGGATTCTAGAACTGAAAACAGGGTTCTAGAGCGGTACTGCAAACCCTACAGCCCCTGTGGAAGGTTTAGAGTCCAGCACTGCACTGCAGTAAGGAAGTGGGTGGAGTCACACTGTTGCTCCGCCCCGACCTGTAACAACTTTCTAGAAGTTACCTGCTCTTTAACAGCCATGCTGAGGCTGCTGAGGTACCGCTGACACATTAGACAGAACGCTCTCGTCTGCTTCCTCAGTGTCACCAGGTCAGCCTGAGAGAGTGAGACAGCGAGAGTGAGAGAGACCGAGAGAGAGTGAGAGAGAGACAAAGAAAGTGAGAGATACAGAGAGAGAGTAAGACAGAGAGAGTGAGAGATACAGAGAGAGAGTGAGACAGAGAGAGTGAGAGAGAGACAGAGAGAGTGAGAGATACAGAGAGAGAGTGAGACAGAGAGAGTCAGAGAGAGACAAAGAGAGTGTGAGACACAGACTTCTGATCAGTTGAGATCAGTACAGTGTGTTTGTGTCCTACTCCATCTCACAGCCTAATTCTGTGTAGGATACAAGTTGTGTTTAATCAGCTACAGGTCCTGTCGAGAGAAAGAGAGGGAGAGAGAGAGACGGAGAGAGAGAGAGAGAGACAGAGAGAAAGAGACAGAGAGAGGGAGAGAGAGACAGACAGACAGAGAGAGAGACAGAGAGAGAGAGACACAGAGAGAGATAGACAGAGAGAAAGAGGGAGAGAAAGGGTGAGAGACAGAGAGAAAGAGGGAGAGAAAGGGTGAGAGACAGAGAGAGAGACAGACAGACAGAGACAGAGAGAGAAACAGAGAGAAAGAGAGAGGGAGAGAGAGACAGACAGACAGAGAGAGAGACAGACAGAGAGAGAGAGACAGAGAGAAAGAGGGAGAGAGAGGGAGACAGACAGACAGAGAGAAAGAGGGAGAGAGAGGGAGAGAGAGAGAGACAGACAGACACACCT
>JAFFST010042043.1:3589-18078 GCA_022414735.1 Noturus placidus | reverse complement strand
TTAGACATAGTCTGACAGAAAATACTATCAAGAACTTTATTTAACAGTCAGATTAATATTAACTAAATTGTTATCTACTTATTATGAATTAGCGCTGGTCTAGCCTGCAGTGACCAGACATACATACACACCTCATTGATGCATACAACTTAGATGTTCAACACATAATGTTTTAGGATTACATCGTAACACCATGGCACTGAAAGCCGAGTTGCTGCCCGACGAGATACCGCAAGCTCCTTTGTTAGCTGAAAAAAGTCTGTTATAGGAAACTCCTCATTAAGAACATATACTAGCTATCTAGTGTTATTAGCTAGCTTCTTGATGTAGAGTTTAGCAGCATAGGTTCGTTAACGCAATATAAATAACAATAACAATAAATAGCAACATTTTCTCTAACTTTCAACCTGTAAAATAATTAGTTAGCAACTTATTAGTTAGTTATTTATTATTTATCAGTTAGCTAAATTCACTGATTTGATAGTTCGTTACTTAGAAGAGATGAAATGGCACTTCAGAGATGTCTGATTCGATAGATATGTGATAAAAAATGAATGTGTTAATGAACACTTTTTCGATTCTGACAACACACATCACAATGCAGCATTTAAAGAAAAACAACTAATTTTGGCTTGTTCTTAAAAACCACTATAGACTCCCTGTATGTTTTCGTGACCAGGAGGTGTGGCTGATGTCAGAGTGACGTCTCAGTCAGGGGTCTATTACAACAGGCAAGTGCATACACGCACACACACGCGCGCGCACGCACGCACGCACACACACACACACACGCACACACACACACACACACACACACACACGCGCACACACACGCACACACGCACACACACACCTCTCTTTTGGGCTTTTGGGACTGCTTAGGTCATTCATTCTCCTGGAAATCAAGGCGGTTTATAGGATGTGCAAATGAGGAAATTTAATAACTATTAAATGGCTTTGAAAAGCCAGATCATTGAGTCAGTACATCAGGAAGCTGCATCAGCAGAATTGCAGTATATACTGTACTTCATACTGAAATAGTGTGAAAAAACTAACAAACCATTAAACAGGCCAAGATGAAGCTTATAATTTTTTAAGGCATATTACAATAACATTTGCATTAAGGTTGTAAGGGAATTTTCAGACCTAAACCTAAAGATGTTTTGACAGGACCTGAAATTTGTCCTAACATTCACAAAGTTAAAAGATCATGATGACATGAATGGGGGAAGTGGTGGCTTGGTGGTTAAGGCTCTGGTTTACTGATCGGAAGGTCGGGATTCAAGCCCCAGCACTGCCAAGCTGTCACTGCTGGGTCCTTTAGCAAGGCCCTTAACCCTCCCTGCTCCAGGGGCACTGTATCATTGCTGACCCTGTTCTCTGACCCCAAGTTCCTGACATGCTTGGGTATGCGAAGAAAAGAATTTCACTGTGCTGTAATGTATACGTGAAACTGACTCATTATCATTATTAACACAGCACAACCAGTTAACATAAGTTCATGCTTATGTATGAACTTAAGTAAGTTCATACCTCATTTGTAAGTCGCTGTGGATAAAAAGCGTCTGCTAAATGAATAACTGTAAATGTACATTTTCATTTATTCATTCATCTTCAGGAAGCACTTTATCTTGGTCAGAATTTCAGTATCTCGGAAACGCTGAGCGTGAAGTGGAAATACACCATAGATGGGATGCCAGTCTGTCACAAGGCGCCATGAACACACACACGCACACACACACACACACACACACCACACACACACACACACACACACACACACCCTGGAGCTGTGCGTGTGTGTGTGGGTGTGCGTGTGTGTGCGTGTGTGTGTGTGCGTGTGTGTGTGTGCGTGTGTGTGTGTGTGTGTGTGTGTGTGTGCGCGTGTGTGTGTCTGTGTGTGTGTGTGTGTGCGCGTGTGTGTGTGTGTCTGTGTGTGTGTGCGTGTGTGTGTGTGTGATTGGTATGAATTTTAAAACAGGGACCTAGCGGGGTGAGGGAAGTTAAGTGATAGGTCTTACAGCAGTGTAGGTGGATTGTGTGTGCGAGTAAGATCTGTTGTGTGACCTCTGGTGTGCTCACTTCTCCAGCCTCTGCTTTCCAGCCTCTGAGGCTGCTCTTTTCCTTACATGAATTTGAATTTCAGAGCAGTCAATCCTTTTTTTTTTTTAAATAGGGAATTAATGTTAAATATGTGCACTTTTTTAATTCAATGTCAGCAACACGTGTTGCATCACTACTCCAATTAACAACATTCTGTAAATGTATGGGAACTGAAGAGATCAATTGCTGTAGTTTTGAAAGCAAGTTTTTCTTGATATAGGATTTCAGCTGCTCAACACTTCATGGCCCCCTTTGTCAAAATGTTTGTTTCATAATGCGCCAAAATGTTTTCATGTTTGGGTGACAGGTCTGGACCGCAAGCAGGCCAGTTTTGCATCTGGACTCTTCTAGCACGGAGCCATGATGTTTACATGCAGAATGTTTTCTGGCCTTGACTTGCTGAAATAAGTAAGGCCTTCCCTGAAAACAAAGACGTCATCTAAATGGCAGCATGTGATGCTCAAAAACCTGTATACTGTATATACTATAGTTACACATTAATGGTGCCTTCACAGATGTGCATGTAACCCATGCCATGTGCACCATTGCACCACCATACCATCACGGTGGTGGCTTTTAAACTGTACGCCTAGAACAAGCTGGATTTTCCCTCTCCTCTTTATCCCGAAGGATGCAACATCCATGATCTCCAAAAAGAATTTCAAATTTGATTTGTCAGACCACAGGACAGTTTTCCACTTTGCCTCAGTATATCTTAAATGAGCTCGGAGAACGTGTCAGTGCTTCTGTATCTTGTTAGTAAGCCAAGCATCAAAGGTGTGTAGGCATCCAATTGTTGTTGTTCTTCTTCTTCTTCTTCTTCTTCTTCTTCTTCCACGTCTTCTTCTTCTTCTTCTTCTTCTTCTTCTTCTTCTTCTTCTTCTTCTGGCTTGGCTGTCTAGCACCCCATAGAAAAGTCTGGTAAAAAGTTGCTAAATTTGGCACACTGATTGGGGAGGGTCTAATGAACATTCTGAACAAATTTGGGCCAAGTGATACCAATGCTCTCGCGGCACCATTGGGTTAAATTTGGGTCTAATTTGCAGATATGCTTATGGTCATTTTGAACCCTGTGTTTAAAATTTAAAAGCCGAGCATCACTGGATTCCCTCGGTCTAGATGACTTCAACACACTTTCGCCAATTTCCACCTAATTTGATTTTACGTCATCTTGGATTGTTTCAAAAACTGGCTTTAAACTGCTACTCCTTCTAAAAACTGAACCCATGCAGTAATTTCCACTACAGAATCATGTATGTTTTGAATGCACCATCTGTGGGCCTGAAGATCATAGCCGTTTAGTATTGGTTTTCGGCTGTGTACCTTGCGTACTCGCTTAATATTTTAATGATATTTTATACCGTAGATAATAAAATCCCCAAATTATTTGAAATTTTCACACTGAGAAACGTTATTCTTAAATTGTTGAACTATTTGACCATGCAGTCTTTCACAGAGTGGTGAATCCCTTACCCATCGTTACTTCTGAAAGACATCATGTGACCTGACACTGGCCTGTTGCCAATTAACCAAATTAGTTGTGAGATGTTGCATCAGATCTTTTTTTTCTTTCTGTTTGGTTTTGTTTTGACGTTTCCGGTCTTTTTGTTGCCAACTTTTTTGAAATGTGTTGCTAGCAGCAACATATATTTCTCCAAAACTGTTACAATTTCTTAGTTTCAACATTTTATATTTTGTCTTTATGATGAAAAAATAAAAAAATAAATATAGGGTTTAAATGATTTTCAAATCATTGCATTTTGGTTTTTATTTACATTTTGCACAGCATCCCAGCGGCTATGGAAATGGAGTTGTATAAACAATGTGTCACGTTTGGATGACAATATTCCAAAAATAATATTTTCAATTGTCAACTGTACAGTTTCGGACAGATTATTTGACTGACAAGACTGAAACCCAATGTGTTCTTCGGATTTTGTAGCGTATTCGCAATGTTTGGCATATTGTACACTGGCATGTTGTGTGTTATCATAGTCTTCCTGTCAGCCTCAAACATTCTGGCCATCCTTCCCAGACAGCTTTCATCAACAATTATTCCTTTACAGACCTGGATAATTCTCACTCTAGAGACTGTTGTGGGTTAAAATCCCAGGAGATCATCAGTTTTTGAAATATTCAAACCAGCCCATCTGCTAAGCGCAAAGTCACAGAGTTCACTTTTTTTCTGTCTGATGTTTGATGTGAACATTACCTGATCTCTTGACTGTGATTTTATGCATTGTGCTCCTGACACATGAATAACTGTATGAATGCAGGACAGGTGTTCATATTAAAGTTGTATGTATATATCGATACTCTGTACAAGCAAGTTGTGTGTCTGAGGTTCACAGTAGCACAGTAAGGCCTACTGGCACAATCTCTTTTCCAGGAACACTGGACAACAAATCTTTAGAAAAGTTTTGCTTCCTGAAAAGTTTTTGGTGATTATGGTAGCCCTCTTCAAAGTGAACACAAATATAGTTTCAGATTGACTGTATCACGTAAGAATTTTGAGAAACATGAAATTAAGTTTCATTGACTACAACGTGTTTAATCGCATAAAGTTTCTGACACGCTGCACAAGTTTAATACGGCTAAAAGTGTTTTGCTCCTGATTTTTGTTTGTACTCAGTGTCCGGTCCATCTCGTTGCAGTGTCCAACAATAGTCAGCCAGCATTGATGGATTCCAGTTGCCCTGATACCGTTTTTCCATTGTGGCAATGTCCTGGTGAAACCTTTCACCATATTCGTCACGGACTTCTCCAAGATTTGTGGGGAAGAAGTCCAAGTGTGAATGCAGGAAATGAATCTTCAGTGATATGTTGCACTTCATGGTTTTGTATGCTTTAAGAAATTTGTCAATCAGCGTAATGTATGTGATGTATGTCAATCAGCTTAGTGAATGCTTTCCAGGCTATTTTCTCTGGCCCCACTAACAGATCTTCGAACCGCTTGTCATTGATGATGTGTCTGATCTGTGGCCCAATGAAAATGCCTTCTTTAATCTTGGCATCAGTTATTCTTGGAAACATTTGTCTCAAATAACGAAAACCTTCACCTTCCTTGTTCATCGCTTTCATGAAATTTTTCATTAGTCCCAGTTTTATGTGAAGAGGAGGCAAAAATATCTTTGTCGGATCAACAAGTGGTTCATGTGCCACTTTTTTCTGTCCTGGAACCAAATTCTTATTTTTAATGTAATGTGACGCTCTATCACGGCTGTCCCATTCGCAAATGTAACAACGGTACTTGGTATATCCGAGCTGCATTCCAAGTAGCAGAGCCACTACCTTTAGATCTCCACAGATGGTCCAGTTGTACTTGGAGTACTGGATGTGCTTCAACAATAGTTCCATGTTTTCATATGTTTCTTTCACGTGTGCACCGTAGCCAACAGGTATTGAAAGGTGGACATTGCCATTGTGTAACAAGACAGCCTTGAGGCTTAACACTGATGAATCAATAAAGAGACGCCATTCTTGTGGGTCATACTCGAAACCCAAAGATGTGAACAACCCTTCAATGTCAGTACACAAAACGAGGTTGTCAGCCTGTGTAAAAAGCTTTGTTAAATAATCTTGGCGGCTTCGAAAGACAGAAATTTTTGTATCTTTTGACAGCAAACACCATCCTTGCAGTCTTGAACCCAGTAGTTCTGCTTTTGCTTTTGACAAACCTAAGTCCCACACCAGGACGTTTCATTCGGACTGTGTAATTAGATGAGGTTCACCAGACATGTGTGGTTCAAAATCCGGATCAATGTCACTGTCCGTGCTCAGGTGGTGCATCTTCATCTGTTTTGTCTAAGCTCCATTTCTCTGGTGGCTCTGGTATCGGAAGACTGTCATCATGTGGCACTGGTCTTATGGCTGAAGGCAGAATTGGGTATTCAATTGATTTCTTATTTTTAGCAGAAAAACGAGAAACATTAGTCAGGCAAAAGTAACAGTCCGTCACATGATCCTTCTGCTCTCGCCATATCATCGGGACAGTAAACGGCATTGCCTTCCGAGTACCTCTGAGCCAAGCTCGAAGATCAACAGCACATCTTGCACATCTTGTCTTGATCACCAATCTTACACCCAAAGTACAGTTCATATGCTTTCTTAACAAGTCCAGTCATTGTGCGTCTTTGAGGCTTAAGCGTGTACTCGCCACAAATGTAGCAGAACGTATCACGGCTGTTGCGACATTGGCGAGACATTTCTGCTGTCACCAATCGTCCTAAGCCTATAACTGGCTTACTTCTAACGTGACTTACATTACACAATGCTATGATTTGAAACAGTCGCAATAAAATACATACAAACTGATATCAACGTAACATGTAGGCTATCATCTGCGTATGCGTGCTGCTTTTATAGCCTTTTCAGGCAGCATCTATCCAGCCTAGACATACCTGAGCTACAAAAGGCATCGTATAACGTGAGCGAAATATATAGACTTACAATATGACAAGAAATCACAAACAAATTAAGATTTCAAAAAAATGGTACGTGATAGGTTAATTTGAAGATGATTTTCGTGATCAGCAGGCAAACATATTTAAGATACACCAAAGAGTGTCCAAGACGCAAAATCTCTGTAGTCCAGTGTAATGCTAACCGGCTACACTAGTAGTAAAACTATATGTTTAAATGTAAGACACACACACACACACACACACACACACTGGTAAACACGCTGGTGGGTGGTGTGTTTTTTTTTTTTTTTTCTCAACAGCTTTTCACTGACACAGCTCTCTCTGTTTGTGACATTTGGTGTAAGCAAGCCTTGTTTCCATGGTGATGCATCTCCCTCTGCTTCTCTCTCTCTCTCTCTCTCTCTCTCTCTCGCTCTCAGGCTTTACAGGTGGATGTTCGGCAGTTGAACGTAAGCCTCCTGCGGACATTCCGTGAAGGCGTGGCTGCTGCCCTGGACATTTCACCACGACTAGTACACATCAACCGTCTGAATGTAAGAACACAATGCCGAGTTAGCCCACTTTTTCTCTGTCATTTTCTATGATTGCACTCTGTCTCTTGTTACTGTTTACCTGTTGCGTCCTCGCACTTTGTTGTGGTTTGTTTACATCTTTTTGCTCTCTTGATAGTACGGTCCCATTCTCCACTACTCGTCTATATATATATATATATATATATATATATATATATATATATATATATATATATATATATATAATAAAACTTAACATAACCTTATGTCTGAAAGTACAGAAGTGTAAAACACAGACCTGAGGAATGGCTGAGCAGTTTTATGACTGAGGGCTTGCTGTTCTTCTGTTTGGCTTGTTGAACTCACAGCCTTGTAGACGAGAATATGAAAAATCACTACTTTATTACTGTACATAAAATAATTCTTTCAAGTGTTTTAGAATTCAGTTTCTATTCAAGTTGACATTTAAGTCTTAATATGAACCAAATGAGTAAGCTATTTTTCCTCATGTTTACATTAAACGTTATATTTCAGGGCTTGGAAGTATTACTTATTCAAGTTCATATGGAAAAAAAAAATCAGATACACAAGGAAATACAGTGCATCTGGAAAGTATTCACAGCGCTTCATTTTTCCACATTCTATTATGTTACAGTTTTATTCCAATATGGATTAAATTCATGATTTTCCTCAAAATTCTCCAAACAATACCCCATAATGACAACATGAAAGAAGTTTGTTTGAAATCTTTGAAAATTTATTAAATCTAAAAAACAAAACTAGCACATTTACATAAGTATTCACACCCTTTTTTGCTCAATACTTCCTTGAAACACCTTTGGCACCAATTACTTTTCATCAAGGAACATCTCTGAACATTGCTGCATTCATCTTTTCCTCGATCCTGACTAGTCTCCCCGTTCCTGCCGCTGAAAAACCTCCCCACAGCATGATGCTGCCACCACCATGCTTCACTGTAGGGATGGTATTGGCCAGGTGATGACGCTTGCCATTCAGGCCAAAGAGTTCAATCTTTGGTCTGAGAGTCCTTCAGGTGCCTTTTGGCAAACTTCAGCCGGGCTGTCATGTGCCTTTTACTGAGGAGTGGCTTCCATCTGGCCACTCTACCATACAGGTCTGATTGGTGGAGTGTGGCAGAGATGGTTGTTCTTCTGGAAGGTTCTCCTCTCTCCACAGAGACACGTTGGAGCTCTGTGAGAGTGACCATTGGGTTTCTGGTCTCCTCCCTGACTAAGGCCCTTCTCCCTGATAGCTCAGTTTGGCCGGGCGGCCAGCTCTAGGAAGAGTTCTGCTGGTTCCAAACTTCTTCTATTTACATATGACAGAGGTCACTGTGCTCATTGGGACCTTCAATACTGCAGAAATGTTTCTGTACCCTTCCCCAGATCTGTACCCTTTATACAATCCTGTCTCGGAGGTCTACAGACAGTTCCTTGGACTTCATGGCTTGGTTTGTGCTCTGACATGCATTGTTAACTGTGGGACCTTATACAGAGAGGTGTGTGCCTTTCCAAATCATGTCCAATCAACTGAATTTTCCACAGGTGGACTCCAATCAAGTTGTAGAAACATCTCAAGGATGATCAGTGGAAACAGGATGCACCTGAGCTCAATTCTGATTGTCATGGCAAAGGGTGTGAATACTTATGTACATGTGCTTTTTTTTTGTTATTTTATTTTTAATAAAGTTTTCAAAGATTTCAAACAAACTTCTTTCATGTTGTCATTACGGGGTATTGTTTGTAGAATTTTGAGGAAAATAATGAATTGAATCCATTTTGGAATAAAACTGTAACATAACAAAATGTGGGAAAAGTGAGGCGCTGTGAATACTTTCCGGATGCACTGTATATAGACTTATCAAATATGTAGCAATAAAACTGCTTTTATTTCTACAATGTGCAATACTATAGTATAAAATAGTTTTTTTTATTGTACTTTCTCTTCCTTTTATATATTTCTTCTTATTATTTTGATTAACATTTGTATTATTTTTGATAACATTTTATCTTCTTTTTTAGATTTAAAAAAGTTGTTGTTTGGTAGTCATTGCTGTTACTTCCCTTTCTGTAACTGTTCTATCTTTTGTATTCAAGTCCAGTGCGTTCATATTGTCATCCCTCTATATATCTTGTATACACTGGAATCGAATGTTGTTTCTCCAGGACCATGGGGTCATTCATCAGTTTGCCTACAAAATTTTAGATATGACATGATGGTTAAAAAATGACATATTTAATAATCACATGTTTTAAATGTCAACCACTCTTCTTCCTGTGGTAGTGTTCTTTATTTATATATATATATATATATATATATATATATATATATATATATATATATATATATATATATATAGTATGATGTCCTATTTTCTGACATTTTTTTTTCTTTCAGTTTTAGCAGTGCTGTATTTGTTTCATGGTGTAATGTGAATGTGAGTGCAATATATTCTTTTTAATAGTTCAATTTTACACTTTAATCACTTGAATAACACAAGTTCTTTCAAATACAAAAAAAAACAAAAAGTTCAAATGAACTGACATTTAGTATGACATTTAACTCCTGAAGGTTTAGGAGTTAAACATATTTTTAAAAATAATTAAATCAATAAGATGGTTGTTGGAGGAACAGAGAGGACTGAATGTGGCGATGCTAGTGCTCTGGTTTTCTCCAAACCTTAGTCATGAAGCTGTTTGTCAAACTATAAATGATAAAGTCTTGAAAGTCTAATAAGTGTAACATACAATAGTAACAAAATAGTGCACAAAATAATATCCTCAGCAGGCAAAAATGCAAGAATGAACATGCACACACACGTCTTTTTTATTTCTACCATCGGCTGTATTTCTTTAAAAAATATTTTAGCTTGTATTGATATTTTAGTTTATATTAATATTATCTTGATTTGCTCCTTATGTTTTCTCAGGAGCAGAAAAATGGCATTGAGTTGTACGTGTCATCGGACAGAACGGCAGCGTCGGAGCCAGTGTCCTCAGAGGAAGTGATCCGCTCGCTCAACATTAACACTCTGCACAGCAACCTTGGTCCTTTCGGCATCACCGAGGTCTCCGCTGAGGTTTGTCGTTTACACGCAGCGTGAATGAGCGGGCCTGAAGGAAGTTGCTTTGGCTGTGATGTTCTGACTTCTTATTATCCTTAAAATGGGTGTTGAGATTAAGGGAGGGGGAAAAATCTCACTTTCACGCTAATCAAGTCGTTTAATCAAAACCAGCTCATCTCAAATCTTTCTTTGCGCTTATTCTGAAGGTTCACATTAACAATAATGCATTTTTTATGTGCCTTCAAGGGCCACGGTGAAGCGCTGACATGTAAAATGTCTTCCAGAGTGGGAATTTGAATGATTTAAATGAAGCAATTAGTAATCCTTCAGATAAAAGGAGCGTCTGTTCAAGCACCCTTCTGCAGAAGGCCGTGCTGTTTGATGGCATCATTTAGCGATTAACATTACAAAACCAGGAGTGAATGCTTGCTCGGTCTGGTAAACAGATTATTATTATTTTATTTTATTTATTTATTTATTTATTTTCAAGAGACAATCATTTGATTTACTGCAGGAGTGTCATGCTCCTTTTTAGTTTAGACACACTCAAATATCACTTTGTTTTAATTTACAATGAGATACTATTGTGTAAATCAACATTTAGTTGGTTATATAACAATAGTTAACAATAGTTGGTTATATAAACCAAAGTGAAAATGCTGGACATTTCTAGTAAAAAGAACAATTCCTGAATGAAACATATTACACTGGTTATCAGTTGGTTTTTCAATGTACAGAGTCCCCCAAATACACCTGACATGTTCCTTTAGAAATCGCTGGTATAATTCAGAATTCATTGTTACATCAATGATGGCAAGTTGCCCTGGACCAGATGCAGCAAAACAGATCCAAACCCCGAGACTACCACCACCATGTTTCACAGATGGGATAATGTTCTTATGATATCCTTTCTCCAAAAATAACGCTTCTCATTTAAACCAAAAAGTTAAATTTTTTCTCTCATCCATCCACAAAACATTTTTTCCAACAGCTTTCTGGCTTGTACACGTCAATGTTAGCAAACTGCAGACTGACAGCAATGTTCTTTTTGGAGAACAGTGGCTTTCTCCTTCCAACCTTTAGTTGCTTAGAAGTTTCCCTGGGCTCCTTTGTGACCTCATGGACTATTACACGTCTTGCTCTTGGAGTGATCTTTGTTGGTCTCCACTCCTGGGTAGGGTAACAATGGTCTTAAATTTCCTCCATTTGTGCACAATCTATCTATCTGTAGATTGGTGGAGTCCAAACTCATTAGAGATGGATTTATAACCTTTTCCAGCATGATGAGCGTCAACAACTCTTTTTCTGAGGTCCTCAGAAATCTCCTTTCTTCGTACCATGATACACTTCCACAAACAAGTGTTATGAAGATCAGATTCTGATAGATCCCTGTTTAAATAAAACAGGGTGATCACTCACACCTGATCATTATCCCATTGATTGAAAACACCTGACTCTAATTTCACCATCAAATTAACTGCTAATCCTAGAGGTTCACATACTTTTTTGTAAACAAAGTTACTGGAAAAGGGGGTCACAGCAGATACTGAAAGCAAGGGTTCATATACTTTTGCCACTCACAGATATGTAATATTGGATCTCTTTCCTCAATAAATAAATTACCAATTATAATATTTTTGTATCCTTTGCTGAATTAGGTTCTCTTTATCTACTTGTAGTACTTACACAATATATATACAGATATATAGAAAATTCTAAACTTTCTAAACTTCCAAGCACGACTGTAACAGGAAAAATTGATCCATTGTAGTAAATTAAAGATATTTTCACTTTATAAGATTTTCCACTTCGTTAGTCATTTCTTGCAGTGTGTACTTCAGAAAACCTCAGGAAACATTCAGCTAAGACTAGCATCATTGGTTCGACACATTCTAGTATAAAATGAACACTCATGATGCTTTAAGAATCATCAGAAGTTTCTGTTTTGTAGTTGCTGGTGTGTGTTTTGAGTAGGCTGACAACAGGCGTCATTTGTGGTGATTATTAGCTGCACAGCAGTGACAGCGTGGCCTGATGAGGGGGCGAGAACATGACAGGACGCATGCTCCTCTCCTGCTCTGTTCCGGGGTTCAGAGGAAACTTCAGAGGGCTGGGTGTAGAGTGTGTGTTTGCAGGATAGTGTGTGTTTGTTTTAGGGGCAGGTTAAGTTGTGTGTGTGTGTGTGCGTGTGTGTGTGTGGGTGGTGTGTGGGCAGGCCTTGGGGCGGAGTGAGCTTCCACTCTCACTCCATATGTCAGAAGACATTTGTCTCTTGAGTGCTGCACATATTCCTCCTTGAATCACCTGCATAGGCAGATAACAAAAACACGAGAGTGTGTGAGTGCGAGTCTGGGCTCAGGCGAGCCTCCCCTGTCTGGACTGGTTGGTGAAGTTTCAGACTTGCTCGTGCTCGCTGTTAGAGGTGAGCTGGGCAAAGATGATTGCTTGAAGGATTTGTTATTTTACCAGCGTGTGTGTGTGTGTGTGTGTATGTGTGTGTGCATGTGTGTGTGTGATTAAATGAGTTTTCGTTAATATTTTCCTCTTTTCTTTAGAAGAATGTGCTTCAAGGCCAACATGAGAGGGACAACGTTTGGAGCAACGAAGGCTTCTATGTGGTGGTCATCTTTCTCACAATCTTCATCATCATTGTCACCTGTTTAATGGTAGGTTCGTCTCATTTTCCTTTACACACACACACACACACACACACACACACATTCTCACCTTCTCACAGTCTTAACTACGGATTCACCGTAATGAGGATTGTGTAAAATTAGGCCACCTTCTAGAAGCTAGTGTGTGTGTGTGTGTGTGTGTGTGTGTGTGTGTGTGCGTGTGTGTGTGTGTAGCATGGCCTTAAGTAAGACGTTGCCTAAGACGCTGAATATCCACCCACGATTTGCACCTCTACCACTTCCTGCTTCACATGAATAATGCATGCCTGTCTCAGAGGGCGCTCGATGTTTTGGAGAGGGTTTTAGCTCAAATCTAAAAACCCATCTCAGATTAATGTCCCGAGGGGAACGTGCTGATATTTACGCACGTTTGCGCGTACATGCTTTCTCTCAAATCACACACATCAGTGATACACCTGAGTACCAAAAGGAGCAGAGAGCAAACAGGAGAAGCTGCAGAAGGAGAAAGAGGAGGCGCAGAGAGAGTGCGAGACTGAAAGACTTGCCCGTGATAACAGAAAGTGAAAAAAGGAAATGTGTGGTTGTACTTGAGAGAGAGAGAGAAGGAGAGGAAGTTAGTGGTTGTGTCCCTTCAGCCTCTGTGGTGACGTGACTGAAGCTCGGCTTTCGGCTTCGCTTGCGATCTCCCGTTCTCACGCTGTGACTTTATCTCTCTTCTGCGCCGTCATGCCGTCTTAATGAACTTGTAGGACGGCTTAAGAGTCAAGCAGCTCACCTGCTCAACTGATTGACTGAGATCGGTTAGCCAATCAAAAGTAAGCTGGAAGCTTACCAGGTGTGTGTTTTTTTTTTCTTCTGTATTTTGATGGTAGAGAGTATTTCCGGTTATTGCTGTTCACTCAGGTAAGGACTAATTAATGGTTGAATTTCACACACACACACACACACACAAATCTCTTCGCACGTGAAGATACCTCGAATTGAGAAAACATTATGAAATATTTCTCATTATGAGATTATTATAGAATAAATATAACACCGCTTTTCTTGCATTAGATTCTCTTTGAAATTAATTTTAAACATCTAGAAACAGGTTTATGAAGCTTAAATCTATTAAAGTGAAACAGTGGTTGAATCTCCCTACATTCAAGATATTCTCACTGGCTACGATGTCATTTTGTAAAACACCTTTCTCTTAGATGCTTGCCTCATCGTGTTAATCTTAGGTGTTGCCTCATCACTGCATATCAATGGAAAGCCAGAAGTGTTAAAGGACATTTACTTGAACACATTTAGAACAACTCGACTGAAAGCAGATTTAAACTCGTGAACTGGTGTTTAAAAGTCGTTCAGCCCATAATTTAGTGGTTAATGTTTATAATGAATTGTGGGAGACGTGGTGGCTTAGTGGTTAGCACGTTTGCCCCGCACTTTCGGGTATGGGGGTTAAAATCCCGCCTCCTGTGTGCACGTGCTCTCCCTGTTCTTCAGGCTTTTCCTCCTCTAGTTAAAACACACATGTTGTGAGCTGATTGGCATCTCTAAATTGTCCATAGTGTATTATGGGTGTGTGTGCGATTGTGTCCTGCGATGGGTTGACACCCCGTCCACGGCGTCCCCTCCCTTGTGCCCCGAGTTCCCTGGGATAGACTCCAGGATAATTGGTATGGTAAGGGGTCGTCCATATATTACATCATCAAATTTTCAGCGATTTTTACCCCCCCCC
>JAFFST010042040.1:0-15000 GCA_022414735.1 Noturus placidus | reverse complement strand
TCCACCATGTTGATCCGGTTAAGACCGCCCTTTAAACAAATACAAGCTCGTGGATAAAAAGCACGGTAACGTTTACATTTCTCAGATGAAGAACTGTACAAAGTGGACATATTGTGGATTGAAGCCATGCTAGGAAAATGCTATGGACCTTTGTACTCAGTCATATTGTAACAAATTTGCAAGATTTGTTTTACAGTTTGTTTAAAAGGAAATTGATCGATAACACGGGGGGTGGGGGGGATCACCGTGTCTTAGAGGCTAGCATGCTTGCATCGCGCTCTAGTGTTTGGGGGTGAGATTCCTGCTTCCGCCATGCGTATTCAGAGCTTGCATGTTCTCCCTGTGCTTAGAAGGTTTCATCCGGGTACTCCGGCTTCCTCCCCCATTCCAAAAACATGCATCTTAGGCCGAATGGCGTTTCCAAATTGTCCGTAGTGCGTGAATGTGCGAGTTATTGCCTCGTGCGCCGAGTCCCCTGGGATAGGTTCCAGGTTCCCCTGTGTAGGATAAGCAATACAGAAAAAGGATGGATGAATGGATCTATAACGTTCAACAAATTTAATGATTTTACAACAAATATCCCCAAGACATTACTGGTTACCATCACTGATACTGCATTAGGTCCCATCTAGTGACTGTGGTGTGACGCCATCCAATGTGTGATGACATTAAAAATAAAATGCGTTGACAACAAATGTTTATATCTGCGTGTCCAAGGGAGATCGTAAACGGATGTGGCTCAGTCGGTAGAGGTGGTTCGAATCCCGGCCCGGGTGATCCCATGCCGAAGTGTCCTTGGGCAAGACACTGAACCCTAAGTTGCCCCCGATGGCAAGCTAGCACCTTGCATGCTCTGCTACCATTGGTGTGTGAGTGTGTCTCATTTGGAAGTCGCTTTGGATAAAAGCGTCTGCTAAATGAATAAATGTAAATGTAAACAGTCTAAGGGACATTGTATGGTATCGTATTCAATTCTGCAAACAACTAAAAGCCCCCCAGAATAGATTACTACAAGAGCTTCTACCTACCTAAATTGGAATCAAAAATGTATGAGCATGGATCGGAGTTTGTTCGAATTCATATCGGTCATTAAAATCGTTTGTTTGACGCATCTTACGAGTTGAGTCGAGTGAACTGTTACAAATTTGCTAGTCTACGAAACACAGACAACGCTTTGCTGTTTATTGTCAGTATAAATGAAAGGGAGCGATGACATTAAAATACTTTTTCTTTCTTTTTTAAAACAGAACAAATTAGGTGGTTACGTTTAAACCTGCGTGAAAATGCGATTGCGTAATGATGCAACACTGCAAATATCCCCAAGACGAACTGGTTACTTCTACAGCTACAGTGTTTAAACCAGCTGCTGATGTCTAAAGGCCCGGCATCAATGCAAAAGCTCTAAGCTTGTTTGCGAAGAGTTTTAGCGTCTGCTAAGATACCATTCTTGCCAGTCGAGTAATGTCACCAGACTCTGTTTGGTGCAGCCACGCTATCCCACTTACAGAGTGAATGCGGCCCTTGGATCCGCTCATGCCGGAACAAGTGGCAGGACCCTAGAGGAACCACTCGGCGGGGAGGGATCAACAACCCCGTGGATACATGTTCATCCTGGCAACGGATTCCTCAGCCATCACTGCTCGGCCCCAAACGGCCATGTTTACCTAAAGGATAAGGAAAGCCGAGGGGGACCTCACCTGCTGGCCCCGAGGTTGCTATGAATACTTCAGTAATCCCCCTAAATCCATGCAATCTCACCCAGCCTGGAGTTGCCATGGCCCAAAAATAAGAAGGACTCTGTTGCGGATCTGTCTTCCATGGTAACAGGCCTTATCTTTGTCATCCTCTGTTTCAAAGCCTTGCTCTGTTTACCTCCCTCACTGGAGCATGTTAAATTAAACCTCCCTAACAGTGAAGCTTTAGCGTTCCTTTATGAGAGACATAAAACAGACGTGTTTTGTCTCGCGTGGAAAAACAGTGGTCGAGGGATTAGCGAGACGAAATATAGATTTGCCATCGGGAATCCATTAAACTGCCTCGTTCCAGCAAACAAAGGACCTAATTCATTTATGGCATTCCTGTCCAGGAGACGGTGAGGTCATCGTATTGATTTTTCCCACTTTAGCCATTCAGATGAAAGGTGAGGAAGAAAGGAGCTCCTGGCCCAGTCAGGATCACATGAGCCTACCACATGAGAACATACCACGTCTACAGGACGACCATTCAGCTCATCACCCTTATGCATTCAAGAGCGAATGCTCCAAGTGGGGGCTGATATCAACGCTAAACGGTTATAGTAATTTATGGCGTACGTCGAGTTGCGGGACAGGGGGATGGGGAAGGGAGATAACTGACCTTTTGTGACTCAGCCAAAATCCCCATGGGCCTAATTCAGCAGAGGGAATTGGACCCCACAGCAGCAATGGGAAGATGCCTCAAACATAATGCACACAATAGACAATTGTGCTACTGGTTTCTCTCAGTCCTTTAGAGCATCCAGCCCATGGGACAGTAAAGGCAGAACGCAGCCTGTTGCTTTCTCAGGCAGGACAACGGAGCAGTGATGGAAAGAAAGAAAGAAAAAAGTGTCGATTCAGCCATCAAGAGACGTATTGATGAAATCTCTTTAATCTCTACAAGCTCGAAGGACAGCGAATTAATTCTACCGAGAAGGATGTTCCAAAAAATTGTAACAGGAGAACCATGTTTAAGTTGAAGTTTACGTAAACTTATGCAAGTTAAGCATCTAGTTTACGATCTACTACATGGTTGAATTCTTCAGCTTGCCCTTGTGTCGATCCCAACTACAGACGGTTTCCCCATCCGGAGGTTCCAAGCAGAACTGTTGGTATAATCGTTCCTAAAAGAAGCAAACTAATGATCATAAGAAACCTTCGACACAGAGTAAAGACTAAAGGTCAGAACTTCATGAGCATTCAAATAAAACCGTGCCATCATGCCCAAGTGAGTTTAAAGTAAATAAACAAATCTGTCCGGGTGCTTGTAGAACTATTGAAGAGTCTTTAACATCCACTCATAAGTTTAAAGAGTGCTAGGTTGGTCTGAACATCATTTCCCAAGCTTATGTTCTGAACCGTTCTGTTCTTATTTGCATTGACGTGTCAAAGAAGAGTTCCTAATGCTCATGGGGGTAGCATTTATACATATGCAGTGTATGGCATACATACAGACTGTATCTGGCCCAATACCAGAAAGAGGAACGAGTCAGTAATATTTAATAAAGAAATCGCAGACATGTCAGATCCTTGCATTGCACTGATCCTGCTTGATCACGTCATTGTTATCGATCTTTCAGTGTAAGAAGGTAAAATAATTAAGAATAAAAAACGTGCTGCAGTTAACAAGTCAATCCCAGTTATCTGCTTTTGTTGCCATCTGCGTGGGTGGCGTATAAAACCCTGCCCTCGTACGGCCCTTCATCAACTGCCATCTGTACAGGACGGAGACATGGCAAAGCCCGAGGGGGAAGACCCGCTGCCAAAGACAAGCCTGCAAACAAATGGTAACATGACCAAAACTGCCCGAGCGCTACCGAATTTATTTATTTTTTCCCCCCAAGCTTTATTCACCGATCGACTCACTCTGCCCACCCTCAACGCAACCCCCTGGATAAAAAAAAGGGTGGGAGGAAAGTGAAAGAAAGAGTCCGAAAAAGAACAAGTCCGTCCTTTTGGCCGAGGAAGAAATAAAGCTTTGTGAGCGTCGGCAGCGGTGGCACATTTGACAGGTCTTTACCAGTCTTCGGCTCTTTTGTGTCACTCGTATAATGGAGCAAAACACAAACTGAGCCAGTGTAGCGCTCTGGCCCGGGCTATTAGTCAACGTGACTGCCTTTAGAGATGCTAATGGCCATATAGTGTGTCCTCCCCCTCATCAGAAGCCGGTTATCAGATAGCACAAAGGCATTCTGCTGGAGGTTGACTTCTCTTTCTCTGGTCTATTGAGAGCGTACAGAGTCATTAGGTTAAGGTCTCTTTCTGGAAAAATGCCTGCAGTTCCTCATTTCGACTCGCAAACTGGGAACATACACGTATTAGCGTTCTCCGGAGGAGCACAAGGAGCCAATCTAGGCTAGCTGTAGCGTATCCGTACATACAGGATGTATGTCTATATGTATGTATATGACCCCTCAGGTGCTGGAGATACGAAGTCAGGAAGACTAGAAAGGAGGAAAGAGAACTCCCTCGTCACGTCCATGTCAAGCCCACCGCCTCGAATGCCTCTTCCCCCTCCAGACATGTTGCGATGCCGGTAACAATCAAACCCTTGTGAAACGCGAGAGGATGCCCAGGAGTTAAAGACCTCTCAGCTCCCTGTTTTAATTCAGCAACCCCACACTTACACACACCACGGCTCATATTCGCGCCGCTCCATTAGCTGCAGGACATGTACCTCACTATAACCTAGACCTCCACACACACACACACACACACACACACAATCCCTCTTGATTACTAGGCAAGCTTCTCATCACAAAGTTCTGAAACATGAAGCATCTTTAAGCGGTAGGTAGGTAATTCCAAGTCAAAAACATTTCTGTAAAATCCATGTAATATATAAGGAGGAACGCACTCTGTGTCACGCGGTCATACGGAAAGTAACCAAGACGCGTAGAGGATTCTACCGTCATCTGATTCAGCTTCAGTTTCCTTCAACAGCACATCCTGAAGTGTTTTAATCCTCTTCAACCACGGTATCTCACCAACAAGTAAAGCTTTTAGTTGTCGAGAACAATACAATGTGGTTTTTTTTATCCAATTATAGTTACATTGAACATCCAGGAACATATATTTCAATTATTTTAAAGTGAGAACTTTATCCTGGACAGGGTTAGAGTGAATCGATAGACAATCCATATTTATGACTAAATCTGTAGCCAAAGGGAAAATATATACATTTTATATATATATAGAAGATCGTGAAGTGAAACTGTTCCTAGGAAGGCCATGTGTATGTATAATGACCGCTGAATGAATTCATTGCATGCTCGGATGCAAGTCATTATCCACGATGGTATACATATTCATGAAAAGGCATCGTATTATTTTATAGCTATGAACAATATAGCAGTTAATGCTTTTATGAAGTATAAATCAGAATGCATTATAAGAAGTGTTAATAATAATAATCAGGCAAAGCGTTATTATTATTATTATTATGATTATGATTATTATTATAATAATATATCATGGGGCGCACGGTGGCTTAGTAGTTAGCACGTCCGCCTCACACCTCCAGGGTCCAGGGTTTGAGTCCCGCCAGGGCCATGTGTGTGTGGAGTTTGCATGTTCTCCCCGTGTGTCGGGGGTTTTCTCCGTGTACTCCGGTTTCCTCCCCCAGTCCAAACACATGCATGGTAGGCTGATTGGCGTGTCTAAAGTGTCCGTAGTGTGTGAATGTGTGTGTGAGTGTGTATGTGATTGTGCCCTGTGATGAACTGGCACTCTGTCCAGGGTGTACCCCACCTTGTGCCCGATGCTCCCTGGTATAGACTCCAGGTTCCCCGTGACCCTGATAAAGGAGTAAGCGGTTGAAGATGGATGGATCTATATATCATAAATTTTGGCCAGGATTTATTTGGTATGAGTGTTATAAATGAATCATGACCATTCATAATGCATAATAACCGTGTATTTTACTGTACATTACCTTAAGGATGCATTATAGCACAATATGGATGTAATTACAAGGACACATTATTATTTTAAATTTCACTAATAAACATGACAAAAGAAGACTAGTATAACACTAATATGTTCTGGGAATAGAGTCTACAGTCGACTGACGTGACTAGTCTCCTTTTCTCTTACGGTATTTAAACACGACCAAAACTATTTCCAGACTCAAGAACCGAATCGAAACGCATTGAATTAATATCCATTTTATTTCACCTTCAACACCAATTTAATAAATAAACCGATGGCATATGACATGCAAACGTGACAATCGACAGCAGAGGAGAAATAATGTTTGCGCCGAGAGCATTTTCAGTGTGTTTGGATATGAGCCCTTCGCTGATATCACTCACCGCTACATGTACACCGTTGTATATTCCCCAGTTTATACATATGAAGTGTGTGGAATAAAGAATACTCCTCCATGTAGTTAGGACGAACGTTAGCGCGAGATGCTAATAACGTGTAAAGCCAGAGAGAAATGATCTCATCGGAGCGGCACGTGTGTGTGTGTGTGTGTGTGTGCGGGTTCGAGAGTTCGTAGTAGAACTAAAGGCTTCGAAACAGAAACGTTTCTGAACAACGGTGTGTGTGGAACTCTGCAGAAAGCACGAAGCCAATGTGTTCGAGTGCTTTGTTTACGTGTGTTGTTTGTTTTGTTTTAAATAAAGGACATACTACATGTTAATTACACTAACCTCACACTGGCGGAACAGCTCGGTGTTCTTTTACCGACACTGTGTGTCTGAGGTCACGAAAACCATCGCTTGCGGGTTACCCGAGGAGCGAACGCTGGCCAAAAAGTGCACGAGGTCTAAAATGAAATAGAGAAACGCTCCAGCTGGGATGTGAGCAGTGTGTGAGGTGAAGCACGAGGGCGCGTAATAAACCGCGCTGCTAATTCAAACAGCAAGAGGAAGGGTATGTGAGCTGGGCAAATATTATACACACACACACACACACGTTTGTATCTCTTTGTGTGTGTATACACATTTTTACATCTCTTCTGTGTGTGTGTGTGTGTGTGTGTGTGTGTGTATACGTTTGCACTCGTCTTGTCTATCTGTACTGTCTCTGTGTTCGTCTGTCTCACCTGTCTGTGTTGTATAATACACGTCTGATGATCATATCAGACGCTGGTGATCAGATTCAGAAGACGGAGACTAAACAGCCTTTTAGAAACTGAAAGGGGGATGGGGGGGGGGGGGGGGGGGTTTAAAGACGTGTTACACGTGTACGTGTGTGTGTTTGGTTGTGCGGGGATTGGGGGCCAAAGTTTAAAAGCAGGAGGAAAGCAGCACGGCGAACGCGTCTTCTTGGATCGGCGCATTTCTCTCTGAGGGCTTCAGTGGCGTCTTCGGGTTCTGTAACAGAGAGGCGGCGTGACATTAATATTGAACACGTATTCTCGAACGTACAGCAGTGTGCGGGAAGTGAAGCACGGTTATCACCTGCAGCGCTACTTCTCCTTGTGAAGAGCTTCTATGAAGGCTTCGAGTTTCTCCTGGATTTCTCGTACTTTCTCTGCAATACAGAAACGTTTCATTACAGCTTCTCTCTCACACACACACACACACACACACACACACAGAACCCTGACCTTTACTGTCTTGATCCCCAGTGACTGAGAGAACGCTGAGAGAATTACTTTCTCCGATGAATCCGATCCGTTTTTTCGCTCGTGGTCTATTTGTCCGATTACTATTCCAGCTATGCAAATTAGAGCGGGCGAGAAAAAGGTTCAATATGAAGGAGAGGTGTGAGCTGAGAGCGGGCTGGGAACGCTCTCCAGAAAAAGAACTATTATATAATATTATATACTTTTTTGCCGGTTAGAGATGTTCGTCGGAGACTTTCAGCATTCTAGGCGTGGTATGAAAAAAAGAAAAAAGAAAAAAAAAAGGTATGTGTGTAAAGTGATACGGCGGCGCGAGGCTCGTGCAGCCGCTTTATAACGGTTATGGTCGCGGGGTTCCCCTTTCTGCTTGGAGGCGAAGGATGAAAGGAGTCAGACAGCCTTTGTGGACGCTCTGACACCTCTGTGGGCTGAAACGTTACACCCCGAGCCCTCACGCGCACCCACGCATGCACGCGTGCAGAAGAAGAGAAGAAAAGGGAAGGGGAGATATACCCTGAAACACAACTCTACACCACTTACATGCGGACACTTTTCTGGCAGGTAAGCAGTAAAAGGCCGGGGCTTTGATACCGTGGTGCGAGCAGATGAAAGAGGTGGAGATTAGGGAGGGTAATGAAGGCATTAAGGGCTGAGAGGGGACATGGCGAGGCGACAGGTGCGGAGCTGAAACTCAAGCTGGATAAAGATTCTCTACGAGAGGACGGCAGCAGAATTCCCGACGCTGCCGGCTTGGGAAAAGCGGGTCGAACGCCATCCCGTTATCGACCCGAAAACCTGAGCGACGCTGAAAGAAATGTACGGAAAAAAAAAAACATACAGCTCTGCTCCGTGCTCAATCCTGATTGGCCACGGTATCGCGGTATCGTTTCTATAGTAACGGCTCATTCACGGAGACTCGTAATCGTGTATGGGGTGAAGTTTTCTGTAAAGAGACTTTCTTTTAGAAGGAGTCTCCAGTTTCAGCGTTCTGTAGCCGAGTTAAAGCTGGAACGCTTACACCTGTACATTTCCGACATCTTAAGGGTGGATGAGGAGAGAGAGAGAGAGAGAGAGAGAGAAAGAGAGAGACTCGTAATCGTGTATAAGGTGAAGATTTCTGTAAAGAGACTTTAGGAGTCTCCAGTTTTAGCGCTCTATAGCAGAGTTAAAGCTGGAACGCAAGAGAGAGAGAAAGACAGAAAGAAAAGAGAGAAAGAGGAGAGAGAAAGAAAGAGAGAAAGAATTAGATAGAGAAAGAGTTGAGACAGAGAGAGAGAAAGAAAGAGAGTGAGAAAGAGAGAGAGAGAGAGAAAGAGAGTGAGAGAGAGAGAGAGAAAGAGAGTGAGAGAGAGAGAAAGAAAGAGAGTGAGAGAGAGAGAAAGAGAGAGAGAGAGAAAAAGAGTTAGAGAGAGAAAGAGAGTGAGAGAGTGAGAGAGAGAAAGAGAGAGAGAAAGAGAGAAAGAGAGAGAGAGAAAAAGAGTTAGAGAGAGAAAGAGAGTGAGAGAGAGAGTGAGAGAGAGAGAAAGAGAGAGAGAGAGAGAAAGTGTTAGAGAGAGAAAGAGAGTGAGAGAGAGAGAGAAAGAGAGAAAGAGAGAGAGAGAAAGAGAGAGAGAAAAAGAGAAAGAGTTAGAGAGAGAGAAAGAGAGTGAGAGAGAGAGAGAGAGAAAAAGAGAGAAAGAGTTAGAGAGAGAAAGAGAGAGAGAGAGAGAGAGAGAGAGAGAGAGAGAGAAAAAGAGAGAGTTATAGAGAGAAAGAGAGTGAGAGAGAGAGATAAAAAGAGAGAAAAAGAGTTAGAGAGAGAAAGAGAGAGAGAAAAAAAGAGAGAAAGAGAGAAAGAGTTAGAGAGAGAAAGAGTTAGAGAGAGAAAGAGAGAGAAAGAGGAGAGAGAGAAAGAGGAGAGAGAGGAAAGAGAGAGAAAGAGGAGAGAAAGAGGAGAGAGAAGAGAAAGAGAGAAAGAGGAGAGAGAGAAAGAGGAGAGAGAGAGAAAGAGAGAGAAAGAGGAGAGAGAGAAAGAGGAGAGAGAAAGAGAGAGAAAGAGGAGAGAGAGAAAGAGGAGAGAGAGGAGAGAGAGAAAGAGGAGAGAGAGGAGAGAGAGAAAGAGGAGAGAGAGAAGAGAGAGAAAGAGAGAGAAAGAGGAGAGAGAGAGAGAGGAGAGAGAGGAGAGAGAGAGAGAAAGAGGAGAGAGAAGAAGAAAAAGGTGGTGAGAGAATGCACATTCAGCGGAACTGCTTGTTTTGTGGATGTAAAATGTAAGTGTAAAGGGATAGAAAGCATGTGTGTGGTTCAGCACTGAACACAGACTGTAATGGTTTCCTGGAACAGAACTACACCGGCTCATTAACCTACAGTTTAGGAACAACTTTACACTTTGACTTGTGTTTGACCGGCTACAGATACTTCCTAATACTCTCTCTCTCTCACACACACGCGTGCGCACACACACACACGCGCGCACCACATTTTAGACTCCAAAATCTTTCAATTTGTAAAAAATCAAAACCCAGAAGGAATGGTACTGAGCGACGGCAGACGTTTGCGTGTGCTCCGGCTTTAACGCGTCTGTGAGAAACAGACATTTATTTCTTTTCACTGTCTGTTTGTCCAGAACGCAAGACGTAGGACGATGGCTGTTCTTTTCAACCTGACAGGAACGTGACGGTGGAAAAGAGAAGCGAACTGTCTGGACCCGGGACCCATCGCGTCCTGGAGCAGGATCTAAACTCCATTTACGCTGCTGTTTACCCAAGAGATGAGCTGCTGGACACATCCATTCATGAGTTCCATCTCTTTATCTGGTCATGAATATTCCCATAATCCTTTGGCCTGTGTCCCAGAAGTCCCCCCCTCCCCTCCACCCCCTCCTTCTTCCTTTCAAGGTTCCTTCTCAATCCCTTCTTTGAAAAGGGGCTCTTGCCTGATCTCCACATGAAATGATATCTCTTTCAGCGGCGCCCTCGCGGAGCTCTAAGCCTCGTGGGCCGGCACGGCAAGAAGGCTGGAGAAAGCCTTTAATTGACCTGTAATTAGACTGTGAAACAGTGTGGCCGAGGAGAACGCGCGACAAAAGAACAAAAGAAAGATGGAGAGAAAGAAAGAGAGTGAGAGCCAGGGCATGTGGGGTAGCACCCAGGAGCCGGACGAGGAGACGAGGACGCTGGTGAAGGGAAGGAAACTCGATCCCAATCCCCCTGTGCTCAACAACTCGAGAACAGCTTCCCTTCAGCTTCCGCCATCAGCGACGGCCAACAGGGAGAAGAAAGAAATAAGGGGGGGAAAAAGAAATTGTGGCAACAGCTTTTTCACATTTGAAAGTCTGAGGGGGAAAAAAAAAGTTCAGCGTGTCTCCGTGAGGCTCTGTGAAATCTCGAACAAGCTCGACAACAAAGGAGGAGACATCTTAAAATTTGTGATTTCTGAAAATCCAGACAACAAAATCCAGCAGCAGGGACAGAGGGAGGGAGGGATAGAGGGAAGGACAGAGGGAGGGATGGATGGAGGGACAGAGGAATAGAGGAAGGGAGGGATAGAGGGAAGGACAGAGGGAGGGACGGATGGAGGGACAGAAGAATAGAGGAAGGGAGGGATAGACGGAAGGACAGAGGGAGGGACAGATGGAGGGACAGAGGAATAGAGGAAGGGAGGGATAGACGGAAGGACAGAGGGAGGGATGGATGGAGGGACAAAGGAAGGGAGGGAAAGACAGAAGGACAGAGGGAGGGATGGATGGAGGGACAGAGGAATAGAGGAAGGGAGGGATAGAGGGAAAGACAGAGGGAGGGATGGAGGGAGGGATAGAGGGAGGGAGGGACAGAGAGAGGGACAGAGTGAGGGATGGATGGAGGGACAGAGGGAGGGATGGATGGAGAGAGGGACATAGGGAGGGGGGATGGATGGATGGAGGGACAGAGGGAGGGATAGATGGAGGGATGGAAGGACAGAGGGAGGGATAGATGGAGGGACAGAGGGGTGGATGGACGGACGGATGGAGGGACAGGGGTGGATGGACGGACGGATGGAGGGACAGAGGGGTGGATGGACGGACGGATGGATGGAGGGACAGAGGGAGGGACAGATGGATAGATGGAGGGATGGATGGACAGAGGGATGGAGGGACGGACTGATGGATGGAGGGATGGATGGACGGAGGGGTGGATGGATGGAGGGATGGATGATGGAGAGAGGTACAGAGTGAGAGATGGATGGAGAGACAGAGGGAGGGACAGATGGATAGATGGAGGGATGGATGGACAGAGGGATGGAGGGACAGATTGATGGATGGAGGGATGGATGGATGGACAGAGGGGTGGATGGATGGATGGAGAGAGGGACAGAGTGAGGGATGGATGGAGGGACAGAGGGAGGGATGGAGGGACAGAGGGAGGGACAGATGGATAAATGGAGGGATGGATGGACAGAGGGATGGATTGATGGATGGAGGGACGGATGGATGGACAGAGGGGTGGATGGATGGAGGGATGGATGGATGGAGAGAGGTACAGAGTGAGGGATGGATAGAGGGACAGGGGAGGGATGGAGGGACAGAGGGAGGGACAGATGGATAGATGGAGGGATGGATGGACAGAGGGATGGATGGATGGATGGATGGACAGAGGGATGGATGGATGGATGGATGGATGGATGGATGGATGGATGAAGGGGTGGATGGATGGAGGGATGGATGGAGGGAAGGACGGATGGACAGAGGGGTGGATGGACGGACTGATGGATGGAGGGATGGGTGGATGGACGAACAGATGGATGGAGGGATGGATGGACGGACGGATGGACAGATGGGGTGAAATGATGGAGCGTAAAGCACCATGTGGACAGCGTGACACTGCAGCAGCGACAGCGCTATAACTCAGCACGCAGACTTTATCTGTTAAACAGATGCTGGTGAGGCTTCAGGAGACGACTCGACACCACGAGTTCACCAGGAGGGTGAAATAAATAAAAGAGACTCGGCCAGAAGATGAAGAGACTCCTGAAGGAACACGGCGTGTGTAGAGATGATGTTGCTATTTATAAAAACGCACGTCCTTTTATTCCTTTAATAAACGAATGAGAGAGATTAGGCCTGGGTCATGTGACCAAAAATATCACATCCTCATTGCTGAAGGTGATACGATACGCCATGATAGTTTTTTAATTACATACAAAATTAGATTACGATGGGATTTTTTATTTTTATTTTTTAATTTAAAACGTTGAAAATGTTTCACACACACACACACACACACACACACACACACGAGGTCAGACTGATGTGTGCCTCCGAGTCTCACTCCTGTCCTTTGATAAACACTTTAATAACACATGACGGTCACTCAGGAGGCAAGAGACAGCATGAGGGACCATAAAGAGCTGTGTGTGTGAGTGTGTGTGTGTGTGTGTCATAGTGAGGGTTTCACAAAAAGAGAAATGTCCGTGTGTGTGTCATCATGTCTTGACCGGAGGGACACTCCCTCCGGTCAAGACATGATGACACACACACGGACATAATCACACATCAGACAAAATCCCACCTCTGACCTTGACAATTCCTTCCACACACACACACAAACACACACACTTACGCCACAGCTATCTAAATCCCTACATGCTGTTCTTTATGAGGACAACTTGTCCATAAACGCTTTCACACGGTCAGTCGGTCCCTCCAGGACCTCAACGCAAAATCCAGCAAACGCCGCAATACTGCGAAGGAACGTGCGATTTCTTAAAAATTGCCGCAGATTCGGGCCGAGATGCATCGCGCTCAGCCAAAGCCCGCATCGATTCACACACGCCGAACGCGACTGCAGATAAAAGGTCTCGTGTACTGACAAACATGGCAGCGAAAGCGCGTGCAGGACGATTTCACGCGAGTGCGATTTCGCTGACTCGTGCAACAAAAAAGCGGCCGCGAGTTAAATCGCAAGTTTTGAGAAAAAAAGCCGCAGCAAACGTCGAGCATTTAAGGCGGCGATCACGAAGGATCATTTGCTTTAATAACGTTACTTCACGTAAAGCTCAGATTCCGTTTACACTTCTCAGATTGATATTTATTTATATGTAAATTCGGCATGAATTTAAAAGGGGAAAATAAGGTTTGTTTTTGTTTGTTTTTTGCACACGAGTTTTCAGAAAAACAAATCCAAAGCGACTAAACAAAACAGGGAGGTGAGCCGCAGGACTCCCGACGTGACGGACGAGCACGTGTGAGCGATGAACAGGACGTGGGTGGTTTTCATATTACCTCATCGCAGGAGACATGACAGATAAATGATGCATTGTGGAAGAGCCGCTGCGTGAACAGATCTCTGGAGAAAAGAACCGCGTCCACATGGAGGGAGGGAGAGAGGGAGGGAGGGAGAGAGAGAGAGGGAGGGGAGACTCAAAAGAGGTCTGGAAAAACATGCGCTTCGTTTCCTAGCGGTCCCGAGCAAACAGAGAGTGAGATGAATCGGGACCAAAGATCCTCACTGAGTTCTTCGGCTTTATGGACGATGAGATTTATAAGCTGAGAGAGAGAGAGAGACAGTGAGAGAGATACAGAAATAGATAGATAGATAGATAGATAGATAGATAGATAGATAGATAGATAGATAGAGAGATAGAGAGAGAGTGAAAGATGTAGAGAGATAGAGCGAGTGAGAGAGATGTAAAGAGAGATAGAGCGAGTGAGAGATGTTAAGAGAGATAGAGTGAGTGAGAGAGATGTAGAGAGAGATAGAGCGAGAGAGAGAGAGATGTAGAGAGAGATAGAGTGAGTGAGAGATGTAGAGAGAGATAGAGTGAGAGAGATGTAGAGAGAGATAGAGTGAGTGAGAGATGTAGAGAGAGAGTGAGTGAGAGATGTAGAGAGAGATAGAGTGAGTGAGAGATATGTAGAGATAGAGCAAGTGAGAGAGATGTAGAGAGAGATAGAGTGAGTGAGAGATGTACAGAGAGAGAGAGTGAGTGAGAGATGTAGAGAGAGATTGAGTGAGAGAGATGTAGAGAGAGATAGAGTGAGAGAGATGTAGAGAGAGATAGAGCGAGTGAGAGAGATGTAAAGAGAGATAGAGTGAGTGAGAGAGATGTAAAGAGAGATAGAGCGAGTGAGAGAGATGTAGAGAGAGATAGAGCGAGTGAGAGATGTAGAGAGAGAGTGAGTGAGAGAGATGTAGAGAGAGATAGAGCAAGTGAGAGAGATGTAGAGAGAGATAGAGTGAGAGAGATAAAAAGAGATAGAGCGAGTGAGAGAGATGTAGAGAGAGAGTGAGTGAGAGATGTAGAGAGAGATAGAGTGAGTGAGAGAGATGTAGAGAGAGATAGAGCGAGTGAGAGAGATGTAGAGAGAGATAGAGTGAGTGAGAGATGTAGAGAGAGATAGAGTGAGTGAGAGATGTAGAGAGAGATAGAGTGAGTGAGAGAGATGTAAAGAGAGATAGAGTGAGTGAGAGAGATGTAAAGAGAGATAGAGTGAGTGAGAGATGTACAGAGAGAGTGAGTGAGAGATGTAGAGAGAGAGTGAGTGAGAGAGATGTAGAGAGAGATAGAGCGAGTGAGAGAGATGTAAAGAGAGATAGAGCGAGTGAGAGATGAGAGAGAGATAGAGCGAGTGAGAGAGATGTAGAGAGAGAGTGAGTGAGAGAGATAAAAAGAGATAGAGCGAGTGAGAGAGATGTAGAGAGAGATAGAGTGAGTGAGAGAGATAAAAAG